>OY856411.1:297359338-297414338 GCA_963693085.1 Alisma plantago-aquatica
GATGTTTAGGGATCTTATTATAGTGGGTGTGTTTGTGGTTGCCCCTTATTAATGTAGATGCATTTGAGTGTGAGATTTGGTGCACAACGACCACCTCCCTTTTCCCCCATCCACAATGTAGGTACGATGCAATTGGGAATTCTTGATGTTGGGATTTTGGGACTAGTGAGGAGAATTAGAGGCCCACAACTTTGTAGAGGAGTTGCTAGAGGCTGATGGCACCATCTTTGGGTGGAAAGGGAAGAATATTTGGGGATTTCTTACCAAAATGTATCCCCCATGAAGGTGCACACAAGAGCGAGAGAAAAAAGCTCCACACATCTAGCCCATGTGATCAGGGCCATATGGACAGGAGAAGAGAGAAACGCACAATAAGATTTGTCTACCCATGGACTCTTAGTGCGATCTAGTGCCTACAACCCAGTGTGCATCTGGGACAGGTAGACCCATTATCTAATGGGTAGAAATATTCTCCAAAATTGCTTTCAAATTTTAGTAAATGCTCAAATCTTCAAATTATGGTTAGAAATCAATCCATTGGCCAATAGATCCCCACAAAATACTCATCGATTTAGAAAAATGCCTACTTTTTGTAAGACCACTATATCACACTTTTGAGGGTTATTTGTTGGTGATATTGAGTTTAGTTGTTCTAGACTTCATATAATTGAAATAATTATTATAGATGAGTATAAAATATGAGAAGATGCTAGTTTACCATGAATGTCATATAGACACTAAAGTGGATCTAACCCGAGTATTATTCCCAGATATTAGGCATTTACTCATTAATTGTAGTTACATTTTTAATCCCCATTATACTAGAATAAATATAAAAAAGTATGGAAATTGTAGAAGACCTTTCTAATGAATTTTGGATTAGATTAAAAATACCAATCACTCGTTTAAATTGAATTGAACCTAGGTATGGCCTAAAATCTTACTCTAGACCTAAAATATCAAGAATACCGATGTACATTATCAATTATGATTACTTGTTATTAATCAAGTGATGAACAAAGTAATAGATATTGATGCATATGTTAGAAATCTTTGAGTCAAGAAACATGGGTTTTATTAAAATTATAGGTCAGTGGTTTTCTTGGGTGAATTCATAAAATTTTTGTATGCTCTATTTAGTTACTATTTAGTTCTTGATGTTTTGTGACTCAAAAACATAAAATGTATGTAGACTTTTTTGTAGTTTCTAAGATGCACAATCTTTCCTCTTTCTCTCTATTTATGATTACCACACCTTTGTATGCCAAGGGGCAAGAAGATCACCTATGTACAAGGGGAAGGTCCAAAATGTGTATTTATGGAACCGGCACACCTTAGTAGTGGAACTCATCTAAAAAAAAGAGTAACATGGGCTACTTTCATTAATAAAAAATGGTTAATTGATGTTCATCTTTATTTATGCAAAAACATTTAAGTTATAAAAGCCAAATATGTTTTTATGTCCATGTACCAACACCTTGTTTGTTGATCCACTTATTTCACATGTGTTTTAGGTCAGATCTAGCATGGGATAAAGAAATAGCAAGTGAGAAAGTGTAAAGATATACCTAATGTGTTAACATCCTTATTAAATTATATGATTAGACTTGAATAATTCTCATTTTACTATGTAATTATATGCTTATAAGAATTGGTATTATAATAATTTACCTATCAAATATTGATGTTATTTTGTAGGCTTATGGTTGTTTGTTCATGTATACACATAATCATTCCGCATTGCACTGCAAGTAATGTTTTCAGAGCCCACTGGGCCCCACATGGGGAAGCCGAATCTAGGGGTGTTAAAGTTGGTATTAGAGTATGAATTATTGTTACACCGTACAACTTCTCAGCATGAAACATATGAAATTTAAATTTGCACTTGAAACTCTAGAAACTTGGTAATAATATTACAAAGATTATGTTCGACTTATCCGTAAGGTTAGAACCTAAATTTTGAGAAATAGGCTTAGAATTGTACATGTACTAGTAGCCTACCCTAATGTGTCAATAATACCTATGGTGACATGGGAAGTTAAATCATTTGAAGATGTTGGGCATATATATGGTGCACTTATATTTTGTGTAGCTAAAATATTCTACACCTTGGTCTTAATACTTCACTAAGTGACATGGAACTGCATTCTCTACCTATTTATGGGACATTCTTTTTTCCAATTTGGCTTCATTTCCAACCAGCTCAAGACTCGATACTTTTCTCTAATGTATGTTTTTACTTGAGAACAACTACACAATGTTCTGTTATATGTGTCACTAAATATGAAAATGTTCCCATATATGCGTGCACTCATATCTAAAGATATCAAAAGAGAAAATATAAGAGATTGTGGTAGTCAACTAAAATATGAGAGGGAGCCAGATATTTGTTCACGAGAACCATAAAATAAAGAATGGTCACACGAAACAACATCCATTGGAAAAAGTCATACATATTTTTTTTAGGATTAAAGAAGAGAATAATTCTATAAAATGAAAGTACATAGGATTAATATAATTGTATACATCATCTAGAGAAAAAGAAATAAATATATAAAGAAAATGGAGATAAGGAGCAACAATCTATCTAGATATCCTCCATGAGCAATTACTTAATAGCTTCTGGTACTTTGAGATGTGTTACTTGTTCTTTGTACCTAGAAAATATGAGAAACAATAAAAACTAGTCTTATACTTATATCCATATACCTTAAATC
This sequence comes from Alisma plantago-aquatica, assembly GCA_963693085.1. Classification (NCBI taxonomy): domain Eukaryota; kingdom Viridiplantae; phylum Streptophyta; class Magnoliopsida; order Alismatales; family Alismataceae; genus Alisma; species Alisma plantago-aquatica. The sequence goes on from OY856411.1 coordinate 297,362,056, forward strand.
TTAGATCTGGATTCCAAAAGTCTAGAATAAAAGTGTATGTCACCCTGAAAGAAAAAAATAAAAACCTAACGTCATTATGTGCCCTCAACACTTCATATTAGGGTTCTGGACTAATTAGGGTTATCATATATAGGTCTTGGCTCGGATTAGAGTATTAGAAGAGTGGATCGTTATTTTAGGGTTTTGAAAGTGAATCATGTATATTGGATAATCGGTTTTTCCTTTAATCATCATTATTACAATGAGAGGGAAATAGACCATTCATGTGGTATAAGGGAGTATCAAGCCCATTATTGATGAATAGCCTAGGGTTTCAATTCTAGGATTTGATTTTGGTATATGCAATAATTTATATAGGTTCACCTTATTTTTCTAAGAACTTGGGTATTTTTTGGGGATATTTCAAACATTGGAGCTATTTAAAATAGGTTTTACAAAACTAACCAATCAAATATTTTCTAGAGAAATAAAATGAAAAAAATTGCAAGCTTGGGTTCGCAGATCAGGCGAGGGATTTCACTTCCCGAATCCTCCCACCAACCCGCAAGTTGACGCTCATCATAGAGGGTCAATGATGGGCAAAAGGATGAGATTGGTCATGGGACTTGAATGTATACAAGTGGCCAGTATGGGCAGGGTGGGAATTACACCTGCTTGATTATTCTTCCTCACACGCGCCATGGCATAAACGAGGGAATGAGGGGTGTGGTGTGGTCAGGGTAGTAGGGTGATAAGTTTAAGGGTGCTAGACATCTTGTTCAAATTGTGGGGTCACTACGGTTGCTAGGAAACAAAAACCATCACTGGAGGTGGAGAAAACTCACTTTTCTGATCAAATAGGATAAGATGAATCTAAAAGGAGAAAGTGGGCTTTTACCTGCCCTCAGGTTGGACTGAGGGACTGTGAAACTCCACATGGGGTTCATGATGCTACATGATCGCTCCCTATGACTCAAACGTGTCCCGACCTCAGTGGCGATGGAGCTTTGGAGCTTGGTTGCGGTGGCTAGTCGAACCGAGCCTATGGATGTTTGCAACTCTAACTGAAGGTATTGGTCACCTCGTCGAGGTCTGAGGAAGGTGCGACCTCAATCAATTGCAAGGTAGATGCTTTCCAGAGGGAAGGCGGGTTCGGGGTCAGGTGAGTTGAGGGTGGCTCGAGGTTGGGGACGAAGGGGTGACCTTCGATGCAATAGGTGGTGTGAGATGATCAAAGGAGGGTCGGTGATGATTCTGGGGTACTTATATAGGTGTAGGGAGGAGTAGAGGGCAAAGCCCTAAAATGTTGTCATCACCAGGTTGGAGTCATGAAGTCACGGGAGATCATTCTCCCCAATCTGTGGGTAAGGGGACACGTGGAAGGGGTCATTGAAATCTGTTCAGAGAGAGGATATTATCCTCCAAAAATCTCTTGTAGATAATGTGGGAGTCGGGCGTGTGAGGTTGTGATCGGTTGGTGGATCAGTTGGTGAAAGTCCTAATCCTCGTGGGAGGTTAGGGACAAAATCCCTACTACCAATTCCCATCTAATTCATGATTAGGTAAATTGAACGGTCACAATGCAGGTGTGTATCAAGTGACCCACTTCCTTAGCCAACTAAGCATGTGTGACATTTTAATGTCATGTATTTGCCCAATAAAGCGAGAACTTAGGTCCTAGATTAGAAATAGAGGAAATAATGTGTATATTTTCTAAAGTGCATAACTACTAAATGTCTTATTCTTTTAGGATGAAATTTTAAACAAAGTTTAATGATGCTATTATCTAGCAATGGTAGAGAATTAAGTGTCAAACTCATATATTTATTATGTGTGTTGACTATGTACCCTAATACATAGATTTCATCTATTATAAAATTAGGGTTCAAGTTTTTATGAAATTGTTGATCATTTTTAGTCAAATAAGAAAGGGAAAAGGTTAAGGGTATTATTGGGATTAACAAAATCAAAAAACAAAAAAATGTAAAAACTCACTTTTACACATTCTCCTCTCCTTTTTAAGAATTTTGTCCCCAAAATATAAGCAGTTTGAAAGAGATGAGGATATCTCTACTCGACCTCGGACTTGAGCTCCCAGGTGGCATTAGTCTGATCATGGTGACTCCAGAGAACATTCACCATATCTATATGTTGATTACTACAAAGCTCCTTTGTCTTGAAATCAAAAATTTTGAATGGGGACTCAACATAAGACATATCATCTTTTAGCTCGAGAGGCTCATGATTCAGAATGTGACTAGGATATTTTACATAAGGCTTCAGATTTGATACATTAAATACATTATGCATGGAACTATATTGAGGTGGAAAGGCGAGACAACATGCACATTCACCCACTCTATCCAGGATTTCAAAGGGACCCACATAACGAGGATTGAGCTTCCCCTTATTCTTGGCCAAGGCTCAAATAGGTCGGATCTTTAGAAAGACGTGATCATCTTCTTTGAACTGATGTTCCTATCAATGAGCATCTGCATAAGATTTCTGCTATCTTGTTCCTTCTTCATTCTCTTCCTGATCAATGCAACTTTGTATGTATACAACTAAATCTCCTCATATTTCATCAAGGTATGTTCCCTGATGTCATCCCAGTGTAGTGGTGATCTATATGGTCAGCTATAGAGAGCTTCATAGGAAGGCATCCCAATACTCGCCTGATAGCCATTATTATATGCAAACTTAGCTAAAGGCAAATAGTGGTCCCACAAGCCTTCCCTATCAAGAAAACAAGCTCATAGAAGGTCTTCCAGAATATGTACTGTGCATTCTAACTGCCCGTCTGTCTGCAGATGGTAGGCAGTACTGAAGTTTAGTTTTGTGCCCAATTCTTCTTGATCTAGTTTCCCCAACTTTGAGGTGAACTTTAGATCCCTATCCGAGATGATGGACGTGAGAACTTCATGAAAATGTACTATATCTCATATATAGAGGTCGGCCAACTCATATGATTTTGCAGTTGTAAAGACCCAGTCTCTACTTATTAAACATGATAAACAAATCATCAAAAGTGTGGCAGCGGAAGAATTAAATCTTGACATTATTCAAATGTATAAAGAGTACATTATAAAATTTTCCCAAATGGGAGTACAACTTTATACAAGATCAAGGATCTAGGTAGAGGAAGACTAGACTAATACAAAATTGTCTCCAAACAAAAACAACTATATATATAAAAACAACTATGATCAAGCAAACTATGAGTTCCTCTTCTTTCTCTCCTATCCTTAGCCTTAGGTTCACCAAGCTTCCATGCACACTCTGATTCTAACCTGGATGGTTGGGGTCATCCAGCAAGAGAGAGATAAAAGGTATGTGTTAATAAAAAGGAATAGGACAAATAATAATAAAAAGCTTTGCAATATAAAAGATTCTCTACAATAAGAGATTTCAAAAGAAATGAGGCAAATATATGAATATGAGAGAGAGAAACTGCCACATTTAAATATCAACAATTATCACATTTGCATGAATATAAATTATGACTCAACATCCTCTCAATGTAGGGTGAGGCACCTACCGGACCTCACCAATGGCAGGGGGACTAAAACCCCAGTGCCTAAAAAGTGGCAGGGGGAATAAAACCCCAGTGCCTAATATATAAAATGACAGGGGGACTAAAACCCCAGTGCCCGGCAGGAGGACTAAAACCTCAGTGCCCTGTGGGTGGTTTGTACTCATGTACATTACATTGTCAATTGGCCAATAACTATATCATGCATAAACATTCACTTGGCAGCATAGTGAAAAGTAGAACAAAATAACATCATAGCATTGGGAATAAAACCCAAGAATAAACAAATAGGCCATCATAGGCCACAACCATATCCAAGAGTTCCAAGAATTAAAAGAGTCAACAAGCCTCAACATTATACAATGTTCCAAATATTTCAAAGGGATAAGCTAACATAGGCAATAACAAGATTACAACATTTCCATGTAAAGGAGGCAACAGATGTAGTAGCATGATTCACATGTTATAAAGGATGAGCCACAATGGAATTAGAAGCATAAAATAAGTAAAGAGCCAAATATGCATTTAGGAGAATAAAAAGGCTAGCACAATAATGATTGTGGGGTTGGAAAAGACCCAACTGAGAGTAGGTGTATTACACATTATCATCATAGTTAAATTCCACAATTAAAATAGGATCCACATACCTTAGATTAAATACATTACCATCATATCCATCAAACTGATTGTATCACCATACCATTATATCCTAGTTATAAACATAACACATGTTATTAATATATGTAAAAACATAATTCATAGGAAAGACCCTAATTTTACAAAACTACGATTTAGAGTTCAAAACCAAGTCAATACGATTACTCATAATCTCCTGATTAAGAAAACATATTTTATTATATAAAACAGAGTTAAAATGAATTAATTATGTATTTTAAAACATTTACATATTAAAAATGCCAATCAAAGCAAACTTCGGAAAACCCTTGAGAATCAGGTCTCAAAAATCATTAAATCAGATTCTACGTTAAAAATCCTTTCCATCGACTATTTATTCGTATTTTTCTGACCAACGGTTGATTTACTATGAATTAAGTAAACCTGACCAATCAGAAATTAAGCAAAAAGCCACGTAGGCAAAATAAAAACAATTGGGCCACTGAGGCCGGGCCCACGCTGACGCGGACCAATCACAATTGGCCGCATCAGCTGGTCCACCTTCGCTGACCAAGGTCACAGGGAAGGGAGCAAAGACAGGAAAAGACTGACCTACCCTTGCTCGCAAAATCAATCAAATAAAATGACGAGGGCAGTTTAGTCAAACACAAGTATCGATTGTTTGCGTCAAAGAGCAAGAACAAGATGGGGAAAAGATGATATTACCCCTGCGTTGTAGGGTTGGATGCCATAGGGCGAGGGTTGCCCTGGTCATTTACTGACCAGGCATCCTCTTGCTTTCGCCATGGCGCTGGAGCCATCACTAGAGCTCGACTCCAATGAAACTCCGCACTCCATGCCTCAGCTCTGCAACTAGGAGATGTAGGAGGGACTGCAGTGGTCCGGCGGACTCAGGGGTGCAATCACCACCAGGCGCAGACTCCCCACGATCATCAAACGCGCTGGAAAAACCCCGAGAGCAGAGAAGCAAAAACGAGAACAAGACCAAGTATTTAGGCTAAGTTTTGAGAAGAAAAGCTTCAGAGAATACTCGCGGATGAAAGGCGGATCGAGGGAAGTAGTCGGTTAGGGCAGAGAAGCAACAAAGCTCAAAAAGGATAGGCGCCGGCGGAGCTTCTTCAGGAAGCTTCAGGGTATCTATAGGACCAAGCGATCGGGGGTGTCTCGAGGAAAACCGAGGGCAGAAACGGGGAGAGCGGGTGCCGAAGTTGCTCACCTAGCGCTCAATTGGCCAGAGGTGGTTGGAGTAGCGAGCAGTAGGTCGCCGCTTCCGGGGAAGAAGGCTGAGCAGGTCGGGGCTCGCGAGTGTGTAGGATGGGAAATTGAGCGAGGGAAAGTGATTCTAGGGGTCCGGCTGTGCCACGAGGCACATAAGGAGGAAGGAAGGAGCTCTTATGCGGCGGTTGTACCTCCATGGCAGGAGGAGCTGAGAGGCTCGTTTGGGCGTTTGGCCTACAAGGAGCGAGAGGCAGTCAAATGGAGCTCAAAATGATCGGAATTGAAAGCTGAAGCCGTTGGAGGAAAAATCACAAGAAACGGTTCCGAGAGGAGGGAGAACGGATTGCGGGAGTGTAGGGGCGCCGCACCTGTTCGGCTGGCCGAAGGTAGAAGACGGCGTGAGAGCCGTTAGATCTCAGCTCGACGGTCCTCAGGCGTCGCTCAAGGCGCGTGACAGGGAAAATAACGGAACCATAGCGTTACCAACGATTAAATTGAAAACGATTAATGCACTATAGTTACACTATATTAAAGACTTGTAAAATCAATTTGGGGCGTCAAATCAACTCCAAAAGTCACCAAAATTGAACCATAGGCTCATAATGACGAGTATTACAATGCTATGCAATCACTTTCTCGTTTAATGCATAATATGTCCATTAATAAATATATGGCTCATAAAAGAGTATAATAATATATTAAAAACAAGGAATTATATGAAGAGGCTATTTAATGAGAAACATGTGAGTAAATTCGACATATAAAACACATTAGGGTACAAATACTCATTACTCAACAAAATAACATATTAATGTGAACTAAAATCATATTTCGAGCAGAGACAAACAATAAAGGTTAATATACACATATATGAACTCAAATACATATTAATAATAATATATTTATCCAAAAAGCTCCAAATAAACATAATCTAATATATTATCCCATAAAAGACAAAATTACAACATTAACCCTAACTTATCTCCTAATGTGGGTTATTTGTGCAAACACCCCTCAATTTACATCAATGAGGGTAAATAGTGATTTCAACCTCAGATTGTGCTCAAATTGCACAAGGAGTCCAAGAATGATCCAAAAGGATGGGAAATTTGTGGAAAAGGTCCAAATGGACTAAAAGGAAAAGAAAAGCTCAAGAATGGGTAAATTGCAGGGAAGACCCTGAGATTCAGTATGTTACAGTAGTAGTCTTTACAAGAAGAAAGAGAGCTGACTTTATGAGAGGATCCACTATAACCCATGATGCATCGTATCCCTTCGTGGTCCTGGGTCATCCCACCATGAAATCCATGGTGATGTGTTCCCATTTCCATTTTGGGATTTGAAAAGGTTGTAGTAAACCACTTGGCCTCTGGTGTTCTGCCTTGATTCTCTGGCATGTCAGACATCTGGACACAAATTCAACAATATCATGCTTTATGCCCCTCGACCAGAATTGGCAATGCATGTCTTTGTACATCTGCGTTATGCTGGGATGAACTGTGTACTTTGACCCATGTTCCTCCCTGAGAATCTTTGTCTTCATAGCCGATTGTTTAGGAACCCATATAGGATTCTTGTATCGAAGACCACCATCAAGACCCACAGACAGATGTGTTTGAGGCTTTGACAGTAGAGAGGAGAGCTCTATAAGATCAGGACTATCCTTATGTAACTCAAGAAGTTCAGATTGAAGTCCCGATATAATGGATATGTTGTTGACCTAGAGATGATCAGATAAAAATTGTGGCTTCCAATCCACGAGATCCTCCATATTTCTCCATTCAGGAACATATAAAGATGCACATACTGCCCTTTTTCTACTAAGATCATCATTGACTACATTATCTTTTTGTCTGGATGGTAGCCAATAGTAAAACTGTAGTCCTTTAGGTACTCGATCCATCAACGTTGGAACAGGTTCATATCCTTCTGTATCAAGATGTACTTCAGGCTTTTGTGGTTGGTGAAGATATATAATGTTGCCCCGTACAGGTAGTGCCTCCAAATTTTGAGAGCATGAATGATTGCAACTAGTTTTAAAACATGCATGGGATAATTAAGCTCATTGGGTTTTAGATGTATGTATGCGAAGGCCATCACTTAAAAGTGATGTTGCAGAACACATCCTAACCCATTCCTTGAAGCATTAGTGAAGATCATGAACCCTTCATTGCCAGATGGTAGGACTAGAACAAGAACTGACATCAATTTCTGCTTTAATTCTTGGAAATTGGACTCACAAGTAGCTGACCAGATGAAGTGTTCATCCTTTGAGTTAGCTTAGTCAGAAGAAGTGCCAATTTGGAGAAGTTTGGAACAAAGAGATGATAATATCTGGCTAGACCCAAGAAGCTCCAGATTTCAAAAGGATTTTGAGGAGGTTGCCAATTAAGTACAACATATACCTTAGCGAGATTAACATGTATGTCACCCCCAGAAATGACATGCCCAATAAATATGACTTTTTATAGGGAAACCAGGAGGCTATTTTATTCATCTTGCCCTCCTCTTACAAGCCAATATGGAAAAACATTACAAACTTCTAAGGAATTTCGGAAATTAAATTTGGAAGTACTACCTCCATTACATTTTTCACTAATAACAATATCTGTGATGCAGTCGGGTGGTCTTGGTAACTCAAAACACCCTTCCTTTTGTTTTTGGAACTCTTTAGCCAACCTATCAACCATAAGATTGTAGTCCCTCGAAATGAACTGAATACTCCACTATCTGTGCTCCTTGAGAGTCTTCCTGATCTGAGTAATGCTTCTAGAAAACATTGGACACTCCTCCTTGTCTGACTGAAGAATTTCCACCAACACCTTACAATCGGTCTCAATGATGAGTCTCGATATGTGGTTGCTATAGGCCATCGCCATTGTAATATCTACTCCTTGGATCTCTGCCTGAAGCGCAGCGCTTGCAGAAATGCTCCTGACATGTCCATCAATCCACCGACCCTCACTGTCTCTGGCAACGATGGCCACAGTTGCTTTGCCGGGTCTCCAGGCTACATCTAAATTCATCTTGATATATCCTGGCGCGGGGCACTTCCAGTATTCTTGGTTCTTCGGCGTCCGGGCAATAGTATTCATGTTCCATGTCGTGTCGATCAGCTGTGTTTCGTTTCTTATTATCTGTACTAGCTTATCCACCAGGATGCTCTTTCCTTCAAAAACTTGTTGGTGCACCCCTTCCAAATGAACCAACAAGTTATCCAGAAACGTTTCCTATAATCAGCTGTTGTCTTCATCTGCTTATGCACCCAAGAGTTGCCCTCCATATGGTAGAAATCATCTAACTCTCCTCTGTTCAGAACACATTTCCATATCTCTTTGGCTTGATCACAGTCTCTAAGAGCATGGCAGATGGTTTCATCTTGGCCGCGACATCTGCTGCAAGTTGTAGAAAGGCACATCTTCCTTCTATGCCTTCTGCTATTAGTTAAGATAGCCCCATGCATAAGAAGCCATCCAAAAACTCTGATCTTCGCCGGCAGATTCGTCTTCCACAACAAATCCCATTCTCCTTCAGCATGGATTTCTCTCCCCCTCCTTACGAGGTTGTAGGCAGATTTGGTGGTAAACTTTCTATGAGGTGTACCAGTCCAGCTTCTCACATCAGGTCCAAGACAAGTATCTGGTGGCTCAATATTCATGATCTTCCTAACTACTGTTGTAGGAAACCAATGCTCGAGGAACTCGATATCCCACTTCCCATTATCTAGCACTACACTTCCTACTACCATGTCTTTTAAGTCAGCATGCACTTCCCGCCTTGCATGTTCACTCAGCTTCATCTTAGGTTCCACCCAATCCTCTTCCCAGAAACGAGTATTCTGTCCATTCAAAATAACTATAACAAAATTTTTGTTGATCAGCTCTTTACATTTAAAAGTAGCAGCCGCAAGATTGGATGAGTTCATGATCTTTCCTCCATTGTACCTTCTGTATTTGTCCCTCACAAAGTCGTTCCATATGGATTTTCTATTAGATGCAACATCCCAAGCGTTCTTGGCCAGCAGAGCAATATTCCAGTCTCTCATAGATTTGAGGCCTAGACCTCCATTATCCTTTTGACACGTGACTTTGTTCCAGGCAACCAACGACATCAGATTATCTTTATGTCCTCCTCCCCACAAGAATCGCCGGATGCATCCATCAACACGATCACATAATCCTAGTGGCAAGGCCACCGTTTGCATAGTATAAGTAGGGATCTCTTCCAACACAGACTTTGCAAGGAAGCTTCTACCAGCTAAGGATAAACATTTAGCAGCCCAACCATTGATTCTAGAGTCAATTCTCTTTAGAATGTCATAATAAGTTTCCTTCGTAACCCTCTTGTGGATAATCGGTACACCAAGATACCTTCCAAGGTCATCAATTTCTTTAAATTTTCCTATCTGATTTATTCTCCGTCTGGTCGAATGAGGGACACTCGCTGCATAGAAAACTTGAGTTTTGGAAATAGAAATCGTCTGTCCCGAAGCTTTCTCGAATAGACTGAAATAATGTTTGATATGCCTCATCTGGTCTGTTGTTGCTTCACCAAACAAGATTAGATCATCCGCAAAACAAAGATGGGAAATATTACCTCCTTTGCACCCTAGTTTGACAGGCTTCCACTTGCCCTCTGCCATATATCTCAGAATGAGTTGGCTGAGTCGTTCTATACACAGTACAAAAATGTAAGGCGATAATGGATCACCTTGCCGGAGCCCTCGGCTAGCCTTAAACGGCGCAGTAGTTATATCATTCCACAGAATAGAGCACTCTCCGGTGTGAATAGAATCCATAATGTAGGCTATAATCCTCGTCGGTAACCCAATCTTCTGTATAGTATCCGCAATAAAGTCCCAAGATAATCTGTCATATGCCTTAGCAAGGTCAATTTTAATAGACATAGTTTTGGCTGCAGTCTTGTTTCGCATCATATAGATGACTTCCTGAGCAACCACAATGTTATCAGTAATACGACGTCCGGGCACAAAAGCACTTTGCACGCCAGAAACCCAAGTAGGTAAATGTATCTTAAGTCTCTCGACAACCACTTTAGATATGAGCTTTAGGCAGAAATTATTCAACGAAATTGGCCTCAACTGGTCACATCTACTAGGATGCGGAACCTTAGGAATAAGCACGATAGAGGACCTGCACATCTCGTTACTAAGAGGCTCACCTACAAGGCCCCCCTTAGCAGTGGCAACAACCGACTTCTTGATAGTGTCCCAATGACTCAGAAGAAATAAACTGTTGATCCAATCAGGACCATTGGCTTTGTAAGGATTCATAGCTTTCATGATCGTATGACATTCCTCTTCAGTTGGCTCTCTCGCAACCAGATACGATTGCGCCCGTGAGAGTTTCATAAACTCAGCTGGAACTTGCCTCATCGCCTCAATGTCAGTTGTTCCTGTAGTAGACAGCAGATTTTTGAAGTGATTGTGTACCATTTCAATGATGTCGGCTTCCTCATGGACCCAACAGCCATCGTTGTTCTTGAGCATGGTAATGGTATTGGACCTACGTCTTTGTTTTACAAAAGCACTATAAAATTTTGTATTACAGTCACCATTCCGCAGCCAGTCTATATGACTCTTTAGTCTCCATTCCTCCTCTTCCTCGATTAAAATTTTGTCTAACATGGCCTTCATGTCAGTGCATATACCATCTGTTATAGGTTTGTAATTTTCAGCAAGCTCCTTCTCAAGTTTGTCAATATTCCGCAAGATTTTAGTCTTCAACTTCCTTTTAGTGTTGTCGTGGGTTCTATCCCAATTAGACACATCATCCTTGGACAGCTCTAGGGCTTCATAAAAACCCTCCTCATCTTTCCACTTCTTTGCGAGCAGCGTCTTGAAACTCTCATCTCGCGCCCAGCTAGCTTTGGCTATGAACTGCCTAGGTCCCCGAGACAGACCATTGTTTCTCACTAACAAGGGGCTGTGATCGGATTGGAGACGCGGAAGATGTTCTACATGATAGTTAGGATACTTCTGTAAGAACTCTTTGTTAGCAATAGCTCGATCCAAACGTTGTTGAAGAATCCCCCGTTTAAATGTGAACTTAGGACCGGAAAATCCAAGGTCGCTTAGACCAGCAGCAATCAAGCTTTCTTGGAACAAGGCTGCTTCAGAATGGTTGTAATGTTTACTGCCCATCTTCTCATGAGGATAGCATGTAGTTTTGAAATCACCCAACACTAACCACGGACGATCATAAGTCTCTCCCATTTTAATGATATGCTTCCAGAACAAATTTCTGATATTGATGTGCGGATTCACATAAACAAAAGTTATGATTGTAGAATTGTTTACGGAGCAGGTAACAAACTGTCTATGGCAGTTCAGAATTTGCACCGTACATTCATGATCCCTCCAACAAACCCATATGCCACCTGTGAAGCCTTGAGCTTCCACCCTGAAAGAACGATCAAACCCCAACTTCTTAATGGTATTAGTAGCTCTAGTGCCGCTCAGCCATGGTTCCACCAAAGTAACAATCTTCGGTTTGTAAACAGACATTAACTCTTTGAGGTTCAGCTGCGTATTCTTTTTACCTACCCCCCTAATGTTGCAACATAGGATGTCCAACATCATTAAGAAGAAGATGGGGGTTCTTTGCATAAAATATCACCCTCTGGATCCACATTCTCTTTGTCCTTCTCGAGACAAAATTCCTTATTCAAGCTGTCAGTGCTTTCTTGGCTGATGTTTCTATGATCTTCTTTATCCGGCGGCACAGTAATTGAACTTCCTGTATCTTTTCTGCGTGACATGCGCCTTCCGGACTCCTGCGGAATTAGGTGCAAGGCTAAACATTTCCGTTTCATTTTTGACCCACTACCTTTAGATTTTCTTCCTCGACCACCCATACGAATGCAAGATAGGGCTTCGTTAATGTCCTGTAGAGTTGTAGGCATTTTGCGGTTAGAATCCTCCTCTGCCTTATTCTGAACTTCAGTCATCACCTCCTCCTTTCCTCCATCTTCTACAGCTATAACTTCAATCACCTCATCGATATTTGGTGTAGCAACAATGTGGTCCGTCTTGGACTGGTTCTTCTTCATGTTTCCTATTTTCGCAATGTTCGTGATGTTCTTCAAGGCTTCACGGTTTCCTTCTTTGTTAACCTCATTATTAGGACTGTTCTTCTTCTTTCTCCAGACTTTGGTGGACTTCCTCTGCTGATCATAAGCTACAGTAGGTTCATCAACTTCCTCAACTATTGGTCCTGCTTCATTTTGTTCTTCCATCCCATCTTCAAGTATTTCAAATCTGTTCTGGTCCCTCGCTTCGTATGGAGGTTTTTGTTTTCGTGAATTATTCCTCCCACTTCCCCTGCGATTCTGTATCTGCCATTCATTTTGTTGGTTGGATTGTTGCTTTGTGTACCCTCTGCCTTCATGATGCTCCTGAAAGGCACTGTCATCCGTGCTCTGCTGGTATAGAAGATCACAGTCCTTGGATGTGTGACTGTCTTCTCCGCATATATCACACCTCCTGGGCATTCCTTCATATTCGATTGCATACTCTACTCCATTAATAAAGATGAAAGGACTGCATTCCTTCTTAGTATTCAGTTCAATAGCTAGTCGAGCAAATTTGCTCCTAGTTCTGCTCATAGTGTGGATGTCTACTTTAATCAGTCTCCCCAACGCAAGGCCTATATAGTCGAATATGGTTGAAACATACAGGTGCAGGGGCAGGTCCATGATGCGCACCCATGAGATAATTACATCAGGATATTCCTGCTTAGGTTTGAATGTGGGATACCATTCCCATACAAGAAGATTCATGCCAACAAATTTCCAGGGACCACCTGTCAGAGCTTCTTCAAAATCCCTGCGGCAAGATAATTGAATCGCAAAGTGGCCTAATTCCATCTCATACATGTTAAAACGACCAGTGATCTTCCACATTAGTTTCAGGCGGTCTCTGAGTGTCATATATCCTATGTCGGCGCCTAACAGCCTGACCACAACAACAAATTTCCATGGCTTTGCCAGTCGTTCTTCGATTGTGTGGACAATCGAGATGGCAGGTCTATTGTCCACCTCCCCCAGCGTGACCTCTCCTACAGATAGCCCTTCCTCAAACAATTTTTCCAAGAACTGGTCGCTGCCGCCTTGGGATGTGACTCCCCTGACCGTCTCGCTGAACGTTTTCGACGTCTGTTCCTTGTGATTTGCAGCGCCCGATCCATTCACTGGTCTCGGGATGGTTACCTCTTCCCCCACGCCTCCGTCTTCGGAAGTAGCTCTCCGTGTTTTTGTGGATGCCTTTGATGCATCGCACATCCTATCAGCTTCATCTCCACGCCGTCTGCCTCATTCATATGTCACAACGCCGCTCATCGGAATCTTGCCCTGAGTTTGGTTGGCATGCATCGTGTCTTCCTCTCCACAAGGCATCACCTCAACGTCTCCCGTAATCAAACTTCCTCCTCCGTGATCCACTTCGGGATCGGAATTCGCCCTGTCGCCTCCCGTTCCTCCAGACCCCCGATGATCCCTAGGTTTCATCGCTCCCCCTCACAAGCAGATTAGAAGAGATAAGAAACAAATATGACTTTATCAATCCATAACTCACATTTAGAAAGTTTTCCGTAGAATTGTTGGGCTCAAAGGATTTCAAGAATGACCTTCAAGTGCTCTCGATGTTTTTCCATAGAGTCAAAATAAATTAGGATGTCATCGTTGAAGATGACCACAAACTCATCAAGATAAGGTTGGAAGACATTGTTCATCAGATTAATGAATATGTCAGGTGTGTTGATCAACCCAAATGGCATCACTAGAAATTCATAATGCCCATAACCAGTTCAAAATAGTTTTAGAAATATCAGACTCTTTGACTTTAAGTTGATGGTAGCCAGAGAGAATATCAATTTTTGAGAATACTTTAACAGTGCAAATCTGATCAAAGAGGTCATCAATGCGAGGGAGAGGATACTTGTTTTTAATTGTGGCGAGGTTCAACATGTGGTAGTCAATATACATATACTTAGAATCATCTTTCTTTTTGACAAAGAGAACGGGCACACCCCAAGGGGAAACACTAGGATGTATAAAACCTTTGTCGAGAAGTTCTTGCAACTATTTCTTCAACTCCATAAGATCAGCAGGAGACATCCTATACGGTACCCTAGAAATCGGGGTGGTTCCATAATGAAAGTCTATGGAGAACTCAATGTCTCTATTTGGAGGCAGCCCAAGAATCTCCTCTGGAAAAATGTCAAGAAAGTCACATACCACCTCCAGTATTTCTACAGGCCCACTACTAGGACTGGTCTCTGAGACTAATGTGAGGAAGACTTTACATCCTTTGGAAATGATATTTTTATCTTTAAGAGAAGAAATTATAATGTTATTACAGAATCCACTTCCTGAGGGATCACCACAAGATAGGAATGAGGCTAAGAGAGGACTACCATCTTGTTTCTACAATCAATTTGAGCATGGTACTTATACAACCAATCCATATCAAGTATAATATCAATGTCTTCCATGGTTAAGAGGATGAATTTGAAGGGCATGTCATGATTTTAGAATTTTAGAGGTAGGACATCAGTTTTCTGTAATGTAGTAAGTATTTTTACACTAGGAGTCAATACATCAAGAATATATCTAAAATCCCTTCTATGCAGATGGAACATAGACAACATATTTTGAGAGATGAACATGTTTTTTGATCCTGAATCTAATAAAGCTTTAATAGGATGATTATTCAAGAATATCATGCGTACACAAAATAATTATATTGAAAATAATGCAGAGGCATTGAGCAAGATATTAAATATACAAAAAGAATTTAAGTTACCTTCAACAAGCTAATTGGGATTTTCCTTTTCTTCCTCTGCCATCACTGTGAACACTTTGGTGTTGCGGTATCCCTAAGGAAGTGGAGGACCTGCTATAGGATTTCCAATGATGAAGGGATTTGGGCACTTGGTGACGAAATGACCCTCTTTCTTGCAGTTATAGCAGACTGGCTTGGTATGGTGGCATACCCCACCATAGAGCCACCCACAAGTCTTGCACTTGGGATGAGTTGTCCTTTGCTGATTCTGGTGCCTTTTCTATCCTCCCTTACCTAAACCTCCTCCTTTTCCTGATCCCTTGTTGTTACGGCCAGGGTGGAACTTTTTAGACTTAACCTCCTCAATGGTGGTTAACCCTAAGTATCCCATGTGGGATGACTTTCGCAAACCCTGTTGCCTAACGTTCTTAAGGGCCATATATAGGGCTTCATCTATGCTTTTGGGATGGGAGGCTATGACTAGGGTTTTCATATGGGCGTCTAGGCAGTCGACATAGTGTTCCATGAGGGGATCTTCAGTCTTAATAGGTGCATAAGACTCTAGAAGCCTAAACTTCCTGGTGTAATCATCTACTGAGAGACTGCCATGCTTAAGTTCCATATACATTCTCCCCTTCTTTTTCCTCTCGGCTATAGGCATAAAATTGTTAGTGAACAGGGTTTCAAAGCCCCATCCCATATTGTCCACTTCTTCTCCCCTATTCCCACCATAGTTTTCCCACCATAGTTTCCCCTCCTTTAAGAAGACATGTGACGAATTTGACCTTCTTTTCATTGGGTACTTCTAGGGTACGAAAGGCATTCTCCATCGACAAGATCTAGGCTTCAGCCTTATCCATGACCTCAGGCTGGTCCTCCCATCAAAAGGTGTCAGGGTTAAGCTTAACGAAATCTAAGACAATCATCTCCTTCTTCCTAGATCAGTTGGGTTCAGGGGTTCCTTCTAGGGCAAGGGTCTCCATGAAGTATAGATGGATTTTCTTCTATTCTTCTCACCTTTCTTTGTCCTCACTACCTGGATCAGGTACCACAGAGGTTTTAGGTTCCTTCCTCTTCTTAGAGGATGACTCTTCGGAGGCCTTGGATTTACGGGTCTTGGGGGGCATCATGAAATTAGGTGGAACATATTATATTTATCATCATCATTTTTTTTAAATCATATTATATTTCCTTATTCTTATTTTATTCATTATTAATGATCTTAATGTTATGATTTGTGGAGGATACCCTATGATCCCTATCAAACGATCCTTAGGACTTCTAAATAGAGTGACTCTTTTCCTAACCTTATGTCATAGAGGTGAGATGGAAAAATTTATAAATAGAGATGAGGGGGAACTTTTTCCTATAGAGTAGGTGAGAGGGAATATCTATAGATGAGAAGGGTCCTAATTAAGGTATGCCCAAGAACTAGGTGCCTTTTAGGGTATCAGCTAGGTAGATTTATATTGCATATAGGTAGTCTCGTGATTTCCAAGCTAAGTGGCTCAGAGACTTTAGCCAGACCCATGGCAGATGCTATCCTAGACACCTCCACCCTTCACATGCCTAACTCAAGGACTACCCTAGACTCACAATAGGGTGAATGAAGTTCATGTGACCATGATGTGTGAACATTGGCTCTGATACCAACTGTGACGTCCCCAATTTCTTTTTATTTTCCCTTTTGACATCTTTAGATATGAGTGCATGCATATTTGGGTATGTCATTAAGGAAAGTATACAGAAATTGGGGACATCACAGAGGTAGTGATACAACCTATGTTAAAGTTGGTGATAGTGTATGTATTAGTCTAGAAGAGAGAATAGTTCTATATTAGATGTCTAGAGCCTTAACAAGATATGTGATAGATAGATTAGATGATAGAATGATACATGATATATGTATCAGATGATCTTATGTAAGTTTGATCCCGAATGATATAAGTTTCTTGCAATAATATATGTTTAGATAAGGTTTGGATTTTTTTTAGAAATTGAGCTAAGATGTGAGAATCAATGAACATATGTTTTCCTTGGGTTCCCTAGTGACATTAGAAATTCCTAGATATCACCATGTTTATAATATTTGTGAATTCTTATGATGGAATTCCATAAAATGTGGGGTGAATCTGATGACCCATAATATTGGGTTTAATACCCAACATAATAATTGAGAATCATGAATGTTCTTAGTTGGTTAATCTAAATTTAAGGTAAATGTCTTCCAAGCATGATTTCATTGATTGTAAATTATGACTATAATTCCATTTAAGGGTCAATAATATCTGGTTAGATCCATTTATGGACATATAGATAATTAACACTAGTTATTAGTTACTTTTGAGGACTCAAGATTTTAAGTGTACATCTGAAGCATACATGGACTCCAATAATTTAATTATGAACCCTACGATGCATAATGATCAAAATAAGTGGATGGAAGATGTTTCATCAATTTTTTATGATTATATGATATTTATTCAAGGTTTAAACACTTATTATGAGGATATTTTAGGAGATATGTTTAATAAATAAATGTTAGAATTTTGACATGAAACTTGTCTTGAAGCTAATTTACATTATGAGCAACTAATGGTTAAAATTACATGACCTTTAGTTTAGCCGTTTGAAGATATCAAGGTTTAGAATTTGATCAAATGATTATTGATTAATTGATTTAGTTCTATGTTTATATTTCATATAAGTTGCATTTGATAGCTTGTAGATTAGGCATGAACCTTTAACTTGGTGACACACTACATAATCTTATCCGTAGGTGAGGAGGATCTGAGGTTGGTTAGTCATCTTCCACTCTGAATAAAATGGAGCAGAATTGAGACTTAGATGTAATTCTTAAACCATAAATTCCATGCTCAAACTTGTATAATTCTCTTTCAAGGAGTAATTGTAATTGGTAAGAAATCATGTTGTAATAATGTTATGTATCGTGGTATAAATCTAGTTGTTTGTTCATATAAGTATTTGTATTGTTCTTCCTCATCACACTCCAATATAGAATTATCTAACATTTTTGAAGTTTGTCCTCTAGACCCTTAGATTTTAGGAAGACAAAAATCTGGAAATTTTACATCGATCATGTCCCTTATTATATGCAAGAATATTATAATCAAATTATCAAAGTTTGAAGAAAGGGTACAAAAAACTGTATATACAAGTATTTCATTTATTATGTACAAAGTAGTACCTAAAAACCATAAGGGTGCACAATACTCAATATAAAAGTACATAAGGTACAAATAAATATATTTAAATTTTTACATATGATTAGCCTTAATGTTAGTATATGTGGATACGATATATTCTATACAGAATGAACCACCTCAAGATCCATTCACTTTTGCATCAAGTGCATCACTCATATCATGCATGGAGATTATAGTAAAAATGTGACCAAGCACATATATAAAATTATACATAGGAGTACACAAAAGATTTAAAATATATAAACAACAACATACATTATGTACTTCAAATTCGTATGTGTAGACAAAATTCAACACATAAGGAAAAAAATAAGATTAATTCTAATCTTACATAGTGGGTACTAAAATGTACACAACATATTTAATTCTACACAACTTTTAGGTATGTAGAAAAAAATGAATAAGACTACAAAAAATTAGTGCTTCATATTATGCAAAGATATACTAAATAAAACATAGTTTTTTACAAATTGTAAGAATGTGTAGATATAATCACACATAGTGGTAAATAATTTTTTTAGAGATTTCCACAACAAACATACCACTACACAAATGTTAGATAGGATTACTAACAATACACATTGAATGTAAGGGAGGGTAAAGGTGTACGAGGAGATATTCTAAGTAGCAAACATCATGTAACATTAGGGAACAACTCAAAATTTTGGGGTTCCACAAATTTAGATATGCACTGAAAGTAGCGAAAGTAAAAATTACACAATAGGACACAAAATATCATATGAAATATTAAACAATTAAATCCTAAAAGATCCTCAAATTTTAAAATTTCTCATTTTATTCAAGAATATTAGTTTGATATTCAAATAAAGTCTATCAGAGTGATTTTGAAATAATGAACTCAATATTATAATGTTGAATGAATTTGGTTAATGAATGTAGGCATAAGACTTTGGTTGAGTGTTTAATATCACCCATGAATTCATGCTAGGGCTAACATGCATGCACTTTGGAATCAACCCTTGATTAAGGTTAATTATATAAGTTGAGTTTTAATTATATAACTAAGAGATTGATAGAGCTATTGGATTTTTTATAGGGGCTATGGCCCAAGAATATTTGCTTGGCCCGTATGGACTATTTGAGTGGTAAATATGTCCATATATTACATATTAAAGGAATTAATACTTCGTGCATAAAATATTACAAATCACATTATCAATTTATTAATACATGAGTTATGATATAATTAGCAAGATTATAGAAGTTTATAGAAGTATTTAGTGCCTTACATAAGTAACTAAGAAATCACTAGTACAAATACCGCCTTTAGCATTGGTTAAAATAGACCTATAACATCATTTGTTTACTGACACCTAAGTGGGTGACACTACAACTATGGATCTTCTGTGAAAGTTTTTTGAGAATAGTCAACCAACGACATAGTGAGAGTGACACTTACTATGAAAATAGAAACCGATGAAACAACTGATGATCGAGAGCAAGAAAGATTTTTGGAATCTCTCTACATCATTGGGTCTAGGAAAACAACTGATGCTATAGAAGTTGTATCGTTGGCTCAACCACCATAATTGACATTGTACATCCTTACCATGTAAAATTTTAATAGATAAAGGTAGATGTATAGTCAATTGTGGTTAAACAACTAATGCCAAAGATAGATAGTGTCGGTTTCTTTAGAAAAATGACGCCACAAGATAGTGTTAGCATGACTGTGATGTCTATCACAACAATTTTAGATATATCATATCAATTTTTATAGAACAACCGATGCCACAAGCCAACTGGTACAAGTTTTCTTACAACAAGCGACCCCATAAGATAGTTTTCAACACGACTGTGTTGTCTAGTAGGGCTGTTTTAGAATATCTATGTTGTTGTCTTAAGAAGAAAACTAATGACATAGTTGGTAATAGTGTCGGTTTTCTAAAGAATTTGATGACAAAGTCCTACATCATTGTTTTTTGTAACAAGGATTGCCACAATTATGTTTATTAATATAGAAGGTCTGCAAACTTGTTGTCTGACTGTTCAACAGGATGTAGAACCCACAATTCATTTGAAGTGCAGGTTCCATCATGTGTTCACCTTAATAGCGGGCCATCTCACACACAAAATATATAATAATAAACACATACACACAACTCATCTACCTAAATACATTTCCATTCTTCACTACTTAATTAAGTTCCCATGCACATACAATTTAGAAAACACACATGCATGATCAATTTTAATAAATTTCCTATTATGATCTCTAACAAGCCACATTGCGTTATCTTGAGAATATTTTATCTTGATAAAATCTGTATGTTCCATGATAAAAATGTCCACTGAATTGGTGTTGTGTAAATCATACAGGTGTGCTTGTTCCCATAACTCACGACTAATTACCTTCATTCGTGCTCCTAAAGTCCCTTTGTTGGAATAATTATTAATATTATTTTTGTTGGTAGGAGATTCATTACAACTCAATAAGTCATTGTAAAAGTCCAGAACATCCCTAGCCACATAAACATAAATAGCATTCCCTTCGGACTGATAACAATTTGGAACATCACCTTTAATAACACTCATGTATTATTTAAAAGGATACATCCAATGTAAGAAAACCAGACCCAATATTTTTACTTCCTGAGTCAAATAGACAACTAGATTTACCATGATATCAAAGAATGAAGGAGAAAAATATATCTTAATCCAACACAGGGTAATGACCACTTATCTTTGCAACTTAAAAGATTCTTAGGATCAATAACTTTTCTACATAGGGTGTACAAGAAGAAACAAAGCTTCATGATTGCAAACCTTACATTCTTCGATAGTATAGATCAAATATATAGGGAAATATTTATAGCATTCATGTGCGACAATCATGATATTTAAGACCTATAAACTTCTAATCCTTCAATGATACCAATCTATGGATATTGGAAGAGTATCCATGTAATACCTTAACACTAAGAAAGAACTCACAAAAAGTTCTCTTCTCCTTTCTAGACAAGGTGTAACAAGCAGGAGGTCAATATGTTTTCCGATCACCACTAACTTCTATTGTTAATTCTTTCTTTATACCCATTTCATGTAGGTCCATGCTGGATTTGATATTTTGTTTAGTCTTACCTGGTATATTCAAACAGAGTACCAATGACACTATTATCGAATTTTTTCTCAAGATGCATGATCTCAACACAATACCTAACTACCAAAGAACTCCAATAAAGAGCATCTGATAATATTGACTAGTTCTTGAATAAATATTTGTCACACTGTGTGGGAATAGTACATTGTGATCTCTTACCAAATTCATTGACAAATTTTTTTACTCTTTCATAAACAACTTGTAATAACATGACTTTTTCCCTCTCATCAATTATACTCTTTATCTCTATATTAGTAGCTCATCTTACTCCTTTGGATGAAATTTCCATATTCTGGGTGTTGCAGTACTCGATTTTTACCTCAGAATGCTCAATTTTGTTATATGTAACTTTAATTTGCAATTTGAAACCTTGTATATTCATTAATGAGTCACCATATTGTAACATAAATAAAATCTCATCACTATGATCTTTTAACTCTGTAATATATATCATGTTCTAGAGATCTCATTTATCTTTTTGAGATTGCAAAAATCACCTCCAGCGGAGCTTTGAGATATAAGATATGGTCTCTAGAATATATCTATTTAATGTTGGGTTTTATTTATTTTTGAGCCAAAATGGGCCCAAACAGAGGGCACGACCCAGTAGTTACCACCCTTGCTTCAGGAAACCCTAGTACGCCTCTATTCATGATTGGTAGATAGCCCCCACATAGATCTGGTCCCAATCCAATGGCATATTACTCATCTTATTCCCCTTTGTACATGCCACCAACGCAAGAGGTCATGCTGCCACCTAGCACCACCACAACACCCCACCTGATACACCATATCTCACCCCTTTTGAAACAATTAAATCCACTATGATTCCTATTCCACTACCCTCTCTTATTTTGCCTTGGTTTTGCTTCCTCTCACACCCTATGGCTCCTTGCCCTCTTTCTTCTTCCTCTCTTCTAGCCATGGCCGCCACCACAGTAGGCTGTTTGGGCGTCTACTCCCTAGGGAAGACCGGCGTGCGTGAAACCAGCCACAACTTCAAGACACCTTTATAGGGTTTGGTTGTAGGTTTATATCTTCTATGGAACCTCTCTTCCCCTTGCCTATCTTATCTTTGGTGAGCTCTTGTCCAACCGACCACTATAGCTCACGCCAGTTAGTCGCCTTGGGGACGACATCCCGTGAATGTCATATGGAAATCTAGTAGATGCAAGCATAGGCGTAGCCCCCCCTTAAACAACCAGTACACCATTTAGACCATTCAACCGAACAGATCAAACAACAACATGAAGCGACACAGGAGTGGGCCCGCACGGTCTAGAGCAGTGGGACAGTGGTTGGTGATCGCGAGCATCACTCAACCTCGTGGTGATGGTGACATGCCACTACAGGAGCCAGGCGACCGCATCATTTAGTGAACCAAGTTCATAAGTACCCAAGAAGCGTCATGTGAGGCACCTGATGTGAGACATTGGATTCAAGATCAAGGGCCACAATAGGTATCATGATTATTAGGGTATCACACAATGTGAAATCCCTATAGTTTGAATGTAATCCTTCAGAACATGATAACATACTTATCCTTTGGCCAAAATATACAAACCTATATACTAAATTTATCAGCGTGACGAGCTCTATGCAATGAACATACTTGTAGATTCTAAATATTATCTTGATTTCTCTATTTTGATAAAAATACGATCTTTGAATTTGTTTGACTACATCTAATGCATAATAATGATAATTTTGAAACTTTAGTCCCCTTTTACCCTCTTTCTCATCTAAGTAGTAACATTTATGCACCTTTAAAGTACATGAGAGTCCTAATCACCCCTATTACTCATAATGACTCCTTTGCACATAAGTGACTTATACTTGGACTTTAATGGAGTATTATGCCCTATTGTGCTAAATATTACATCTTAATGTTGACTAATGCTAATAAACTTTTGAATTAGTAAGTTATGTCACACCTCTTGACTCTAGTATCATTCCTAAATCCCCTTTTACTATGGTGGTTACTGATGACACTATGTATGCTTGAATGTGCCCCTTTAATGTGAGCACATGATATACCTTGGATCATATGATGTGTTTGACCTATATTGTGCATAAAATACCTTTATTTTCTTTAAAATTTTGATATTGATGCCCCCCCACACTTATATCAATTGTTGGACCCTAATGACATAAGTCTTATGTTGGATTTGGAATGTATGTTGATATGTTGATACCAAGCTTGGATCTTGATGCCCGAACCATAGGGGACATCCACCTAATTCTAATATATTATTCTTATGTCCTTATCTTACTAACCTATACCCTATTTTATGTTTGATTATCATGTCTTGAAGATCATTGTCTTTGGTTATGACATTATGAGTCTTTTGCCCCTAAAATGTGCATGAGTGAAATGAACCTAGATATAGTATACAATATAAATGGAACCTTAAAATGACCTAAAACTTGAAGAAAAACTTCATAATGACCTCCAAATCAGTAAAAGGTCATCTAATGCACCCATAATCAATGTTGAACCTAACTTGGCCGAAAATCCTAAAATGAATCTAACTAGGGTTAATGATGAGAATCTAATACATGTATGTAATCTTATACATAATCAGGTTTGGATCATGACTAGATGATCAAGGACAAGTTAGGTTATGATTCTCTAAACTAGGTATGGGATTTAATAATTATATGACCATGGCTTTCTTGCTTCAAAATTTGATAGATATGTATGGTTTTTTACTTGATAAAATATTGCCATGTATTATTCTAGTCATGTACTCTATGTTTATCTCACGTCATTGTTTTATAACTTGCAAACATAATATATAAACTCCTTTACACAAACCTTGTGCACCACATGTATTCTTAGGTTAAGGAAACAAGGCTGGGTGCCCTACTTGAGTTGTGAAGATAGGACAGACCATGTCGATAAAAGGGTTATCTTTTAATGATGGTATTGAGTTTACTTACATAGAAAAGGGATAGCTAATGTTGAGCACCCTTATAAGACTCTTCCAATAGGAAGTTGGTTAAAAAATTGTTGAAATATTGTGTTGTTGGTATAATTGGAGTAAAACAATATAAAACATGGACTCTTGCTTTGCTAAATACTTAACTTGATTATTCTTGTTTGTCTACTTCTACAACTCTTTGCAAATTAAGCAAAGCTTACTTATATGTCTCTTTTACCCTATAGTCAATACCTCATGATTTGATCTGCCATGTTTCATGTATTTTGTAGTTTTAGATATGGCTAGAAGTTTATGGACTTGGTGATCGATGTTGAGTGTACTTATTGTAAGAACCCTAATGTACATCAACAAACTTGCAAAAATGTACTCCGTAATTAGTTGAAATTTTTTAATAAGACAATGTTGCTTAATAATACTTGTTGAATGTTGAGATTATGATTGGTGATTTTATGTTGTTATCTGTTCATGTATACTAAGCTTTATGCTTTTGGATTCATACTTTATTAATACCATGCTAGAGATGGATACCTAGGTTCTATCACCATTGAATTTTCCATCATTTGAATTTAGGATTTTGACAATATATGATTATGTGACACAACCTCCCCTGATATACATTTATGGACACTCCATTCTTCATTTGATCCATCAAATGTTTTGTGCAACCTAAGGTAAGGATACACTCTTCAAAGAAACCTTTATAGACCAAGATATACAATCTTGCCACCATGCTTTAATCATATTGAATCAATATTCTTATCACATATAGGGCCTTCTTTGGATCCTTTTACACATATCTAGACAAATTCCCATATGTTGGGAAGTCATTAAAGTGAAAAAACATAGCATGCAAACAAAATGTCTCTCTATACGAAGCATCATAGTTTATCACACCTTCTCACCAAATTTTCTTTAAGTCATCAAATAGAGGTTCAAGACAAACATCAATATCTTTTTTAGGTTTTCTGGAGCATAATAACAACAAGGACAATGTGATGTACTAATTTTTCATATATAACTATGGAGGAAGATTGTATGTAACTATCATACTGGCCAAGTGCTAGATTGGCTGTTGAATCTTGCATATGGTTCATCCCCACTGGTACAAATCCCAAGTTTTAGATTCTTGGTTTCTTCACCAAACTTAGGGTACAATATATCAATTTTCTTCCATTATGGGGAATTAAACACATGTCGTAGGATCCCATTATTATTTTTCTTTCCCTCTGCATGCCAAGATAAATTTTGTACATGTAGGGTTTTGGCAAACAAGTGTTGAATCTATGGCATTATAGGTAGATAGCACATCACCTTGGCAAGAGAGTCAATTTTAGGCTTACACGAACTCGTCATTTTGTACCTGGATGCCCCACATTTGGTACAATATTTCAAATTGATATATTCATTTTGAAATAACATATAATCATTTAGGCATGCATGTATATTCTTAGACACCATTCCCATTGGGCACAAAATTTTATTTAATTCATGTGTTGATATTGGAAGATTGTTTCCTTTAGGAAGAATTTCGTTCAAAAAAGACAACAAAGGTGTGAAGCTTTTTTTTGCTTGATCTATTATTAAGAGTATACAATCTCAACATAGCTCTTAGCTTTGTATCTTAATAAAACGTAAATATAACAGTCTCTCAACATCATGCACAATGTCTCTAAATAAGAAAGGTGGATGAATATGATTTACCATACAACTATGTAGCATCACATCAACTACGTCTATTGGAATCATTCAATCACATCTAAATCATTGTTGGGAATTTCTTATTCAACACACATACTGCTATCGACATCTATTGATCCCATAGTAGGAATCTCTTCATGCTGGTACATATGTATTGTCTTGTACAATCTCGTTGCACATGACATGAATTTTGATTTTGTCAATAGTGATGACTTTCAAGTTGTTATTGCAATTCCTACATGGACAATAGAACCTATCTCCAGTTTGTTTCATATGTTCATCTACAAACCTTATAAACTGATCAAGACTAGTAATAAACTCCAGAATGCAACAATTTGAAATGGAAATCCATGATTTATCCATTCTATGATCATAGAGAAAATGATTATTGAATCACGTACTTGTAGACTAGGATCAAAAGATCAAGGTTTAAATATTAGGGTTTAAAGATTAGGGTTTTTCACTTAGGGTTTAGGGTTTAGGGTTTACATATATGAGGATTAGGGTTTCAATATTGGGTTTAGGGTTTAGTGATGAATGTGAACCATCTATCCCATTCTTGAACACATAATCTCACTAGTATGTGTATAATGTGTACTTGGTATTCAAGAATATTTTTGGAACATTTCCCACAGTTCTCCAAGTACACCGATGTAGATGGGGAAATACCCACCTACATATGTACTAACAGAATAAATGGGGAAATGTGGAAAAACCATCTTTAAAACTACATAGACATTATACACTTATATACTAAGTGATATGAAGTGTTAAAGAACAGTCCCAAATTGGGGACTATCCACAATTTACTCCTAATGAGAAAATCTTGGATGGGTTTCTGTTCTAGCAAGATATGTCTAAATTAGGATTTAAGGTTTAGAATTTAGGTAAATATAAAAAATTACTCTAAATCAAGATAATTTAGTAATTTATATCAATACATGTTAATTAATTATTAGGTGTTGTTTATCCATAACATTCACCTATATCAAAGTTTACATCCGACACAATACACCTATATCAAAGTTTCTAATGTTAATTGAATTCCATGAGATATATTAGACATTGGTTCTTCACAAAGAAACTAACATTACAGTAAAAGTGGTACCCATGTTTTTTCTTAATTGGAAATACTTGACCAGTAGTGACATTTGTTTTATACCAACCGACAATATATGACTCTAGTGTCAATTTTTTTTTGTAAACATTGACACTAAGAAAAGTGACACTAGCGGTAAATGTACTAGTGAATTATCTAATTTTTTGGATTCCAAGATTTTGGTATCAATTAAATTTAATCTAATCTAATACTTGGCATAATACAATTTGATGGTGAAATAAAGCTAAATCAAAGATTTGAACTCATCATATAAATATTTGTGTCCTAGGTTCATGTAAATACTTGAGGAGAAAGAAAAGGGTAACTTCCTTATTATTGAGCCCAAACATGGTCAAACCTTGTTGGACCCTAATAGAATGATAGTCCTAAAGTTTCATGGTATTTGGATGCTCCTAGAAATAAATAAAAGTTTTAGAACTTTGTTATATTTTCCAATATTGTTGAGAGTTTGATTTGGATTTTTTATAAAAAAATCATTATCGTGGCTAATGTTTGGATAAACTTAGACTTAGGGGAATGATTTAGATGTGGCCCCTCCATATTTTTTGTATAAACATCTAGCACATGAAGCATCATCATGTACCTCGTGATGACAATTCAACATGGTCAGCTCCTTCTTAGACCCTTTCTCCCACTTATCTCAATAGTTTCTCACAAAAAAAAGTTTTTTGGATTCTTGGGATTGAGAGAATCCAAAAGTTATATCTTGTTCACTAGAATAGAAATTGAGATAACACCCTTTATCCCAACAACTTCGAGAAACTAGGGTTGAAAAGAGATTCTTATACTTATCCTATCTTACATATGGGCCTCGATAAGACATATGGCCCCTCCATGTGTTGTTGGATAGAGATCCAATGAATGATGGATATCCATGTACCTCAGGATGACAACTCAATATTGATTAGATCCTTCTTAGATCATTTCTCCCTCTTTTATCAGTGAGTTCTCACAGAACTAAGTTTGTTAGATTTGTGGGATCGAGAGAATCCAACAAGCTATGTCTTATCATTATTATAGTTATTTGAGATAACACTCTTTATCCCAACAACTTTGGGAAACTAGGATTGATAAGAGATTTTTCTCCTTATCACCCTATCTTACAAATGGGCCTCAGTAAGTTTTTTGAAATCCCCTCATCACAACACAACAACCCAAATTCCAATTAGAGCACACAAACTTCCTCGATCTTGAACGACCTTCTCTCTATTAAGGTTTCACTTCATTGCGATGCAATAGGGAGGCCTAGAACAATTCCTTTGTCCTAGATATTCATATGGATCTCATCAAGGGATCCCATCCCTCAAGAGGGAGTATGAGGCCCTTGTGATTAGTCTTAAATCACTAGGCCCTTTTAATTCAAACTTGTCGTCAGAAGTCAAGTTCCCAAACCACCTTGAGGCAAGAAGATAGTGTAAACTCCTCACGAGACCTCTGTGGAGTCTTCTCTACTCCTTGTATTGTTGCATATTCAAGTAATTATCCCTCTCTAACCTTATGGTACTGATCGCAAAATCATGGTCTACATTTATAGTTTCAGCAACCTAGCTACAAGCCAAATAGCTCCTTGAGTCTGGGTGAGATTTTTGAGGCCAACAATGGCCTTAGTTGGGGTTTCTAGGCTGGAAAAGCTAAGGTAAACTTCCAAGTTAACATCCATGGTAGGCTAAAGAAGAAGCTATGCATGAGGTAAGGGAAGCAATCTTCTAATACCAATAAGAGCATGTGCGCTTGACACATTGATATACAATGCAAGGGTGTCAGAGTCATTTCTTGTATTGAAAATCATGTCCCAGGTTTTTTTAAAGGATAAATAGGGATGTTGATATGTCATTCCATAATTGGTCAGATTAGTTAATCTACCACTAATTGTATAAAATAAATGATAATATAGTTTATATTGATATCATATGTCTTTTTTGTTAGGAAAATGTTTAGGATATGAATAAAATAATAATTTAACTACCTCATTCTGATGTTATTAAAGAATTATATTTTAGTTCATGAATATAATGTATTTTATACAAATAAAACCTAGATTTGATATTAAACTTGTTAAATATGCTTATTTTGTGAAATTAATTAATATTGTTGAATAAATTATGAGATTCCAAGGTGTTAATCAGATTAGGATGATAATGATTAAGTATTAAGGTTTGAAATAATAAACAAGACAATTAGGATATGGAAATAAAGATACCTTGTTCCTATATGATATTAATCTATAAGATTTGATCTATGTGTTCTGATTGACATAATGTAAAAGAGTGAAATCATCCCTTTACTAAAAATTTGAAGAACAAAACATCTACCCCAACCATAATCAAAAGGTATGTTGGAACATGTCTAGAATTTTAAAATCTTTATATTATGGTATACAAAATACCAAAGTGTATAGCATCATAAAACGTATTGACTATATTCAATTTATTAAGAGTACATCATCATTCTCCCATATAGGGGGTTAAATGTAAGATACATCAAAAGGATCTAAGATAGACGGAAGCCTAAACTATTTCAATTTTGTCTCCAAAGAAACATCTCTAAGAGCTAGGTCCATGCCAAAAGCTATGTTCTACTTGATCTTGTTTAACACCTTGTGCTTTACGTGGGTGGTTGGGAAGTCACCCAGGTAAAGTGCAAGGAGTTCAACAAGATCAAGGAGAACATAGCTTTTGGCATGGACCTAGCTCTTGGAGATGTTACTATGGAGACATGATTTGCAGTACTTTAGACATCCCTCTATCTTAGATCCTTTTGATGTATCGTACATTAAACCCCTATATGGAAGAATGATGGTGTACTATTAATAAACTGAATATAGTCAATACTTTTTCCATTGATATACACTTTGGTCTTTTTTGTACCATTATATAAAGATTTGAAAATTTTACACATGTTCTAGCATACCTTTTGAGTATGGTTGGGATAGATGTTTTATTCTTCAAATTTTTAGTATAGGGGTGATTGCACTCTTTTACAATATGGTATAACTATTCTGCTACTACATGATTATAGAGAAACCTCAAGTTACATTCAAGGGGAGCAAGGGTATGAAAGAACTAACTTTTCATTGGGAAGATAAGATAGAGGATCGATACACATAATGAAATAAAATAGGATTAACCAACCATCAAAACTCACTTTTAGGGTGACGTGAGTAAGTTGCATATATATACATATATATACATATATATACATATAAATATACATATATATACATATAAATATACATATATATACATATATGGGATTAAGAGAGAATGATTTCTCCTCCCTCTCCCATATATATATATATATATAAGTTTGGTATTATTGTGAAATTTTATTGGACAAGAAAAATTATTTGCATCGCATGAAATTATCAAACAATAAAACCAAAAATCTGATCACATATCGATTATCCTAAAATATAGTAGATTGACGTGGATATGATACCAATGTTGGGAAATATGCAATCAAAATATGAAGCAGAAAAAAAAATTACTACCATATTCCTATAAACCAACAGATCACGTCAAAAAGTATATAATGCAAAGGATGGATTAGAGGATATACCTAGTCCTAGAGCAAGTGCAGTGACATTTCCTCATTGTTGTAAATGCACAACTATCTTCTAGTTGCACTTGGACTTGTCTGACTATTGTGCCTTCTGTATGCACCACATACCGTAATTTGATGTTGTCCTCCTAGCAGCAGACAATAACCTCCCTGCCTCTATGGAAGTCCACACGGACTGCGTAGAACTCATGTCATCCTACACTTAGATAAGAAGGATTCATCCCTCCTATTGGTGTACTAGTCACCAAGTTGCTCTTTCAAAATTGTTTCTACTAAAGTATATTGTGCATGACTCAACATCCATGACATAGGTATTAGTCAGGCACCCTAAGAAAACTAACTAATCCTAGGACCACCACGGGGATAGGTAGAAGCATATAGAAATTTTACCTTCTCGTTCCCACACCTCAGTAAAAGGTTGGGTCAAGTCACTTCTCATATCATATATCACATATCACACAATTCATTGTACATTTCAAATTTCTTGGTATTAGGGTCTCTATATCCTAACAATTACTTCCTCATTCTCACTTTGGGCCTCCCTCCAACCAATGCGGGTACCCCTAACTCCCAACATATCAGTCCTCAAAATGTAGTCCACTATAGGTCATCTTGTTATGGATAAAAATCATTACAAGAAAGAGTAATTTCCCTTCCTATCATAGATATTGGGAAAGATTCATGGTGTTCAAGGCATATATCTAACTGAGGTTAGGTTATCTCTTTACTAGGTTAATTATATTACTCACCCTAAAGAAATGAGATAAAGTATATCATAGTATATTTCATGTGAATCAGTATTAGTAGGAGTATTAAATATTTTAGAGAACTAGAAAAGAAACATGATCTATCAATTTTTGTATGTGATGCCATTATTATTAAGTTGGTATTTGGATAAATATTCATTCATATATTATCCAACTATATTCATTCATCTCATTTCCCATCCATATTTCTTATTCTATGGAATTTCAACATTTCTTGATCAAATTAGAACAAATGCAACACCCAAGCGAGTAGCAAAGGTAACCATAAATACTAAACTGATTTCCATATGTATATAACCCTTCATCATAAAAATGTATAGAGTATGAATAGTCTAGATAAGTTCTCATTTGAAGTCTTTATATGTCTACAATTGACCATTGCATTAATTACGACATATGAAGGTCATCTTATCCATAATTAATTCTATATGTACTTATTTCCTCACCTTGGTATACATAGAAGGAATAAAAATCCTTCTCATAATCTAAGGTTCGAAAAAGGATTTTTAATCAACAATTTTTGGTATTTTCCACATGTATGTCACCAAATGAGCAAAAGAAGGAGATCAAGGAAGAAAAGAAATAAGGATCATGATGTCATGCTAAATCTTTGAAGGAGAAATACCTATATGGTAGAATTTATAGGAGTGGATAAGAGAAGATCAAGATTACCTATAGGGATAATATGCAAAACCAAATTACTACCTAGAAATCCAATTAACTAATAATCTAGGGAAGGTCCTTGAGCTAGGTCTATAATATTTACTTGAATTCCACCTTATTTGTCTTTCAAGGATGGATTTTTTGGTATACAAGTTCAATATATGTAGCAAATTTATCATCACATCATAAGAACGGAAAGGAATCAAATTCTGACCAATATACATTTATAATTTCTTTATTAAGAATTTTTTAGTCAAAAATATAATTCAATCAACCATATTGGAATCCAATCTGACTTCCAAGGTCGATGGAGTCAAATATACCAAACTCATGATCAAATAAAATATATCACTTCATATCAGTATGACCTTTACACCCAATGTCTATAGGTTGACTAATTTAGCAGTGTTTACGATCAAAACATTGTGCTTAAGCTTATACCTCATTCCATTCATTTCATAAGTTGGTCAACTTATGACCCAGCTCTAGAATTCAAACCAAGACATTGTGGGGTGCATTATGTGTCGTAGAGGGGGTTGAATAGAGCAATACATACTTAAACCAAATTCATTAGACCTTCAAGATATTTCTAAGATAAAGTTGTTTATATGAAATTTGAGTGCAAGTGAACTTACAAAGCAATGGAGAGAGAGAGTGAACAAGCACAAGTAATACAAGCTATGTATAATGGTTCCAAACTAAAAACTAGGAGGTGTAAGTCCACTAATTATAGAGGTCAACCTCTAGGATTTTCAACCATGTATCACTCCTCATATTCCATTATAAGAGTTATGACATTAACCTTCCTTTTACAAGACAAGGATACCTAGTGTAACATCCCAGGATTTGAGGCCTCGGATAACATGATCTTAAAAGGAATGATTGGACTACCCATATCACCAAGGTGCACCTCCTTTTCAGGGAGCCCATCTCTAAAGAACTCCATAGTTAAGCGTGCTCAGCTTGGAGTAGTATGAGGATGGGTGATCAGTCGGGAAGTTGATCCTGGCTTGCGCGTCAGTGTGGACAAAGTGCACAGTTAAGGCTAGTGGTGGTTTGTGGGTCCAATCGTCATTCCTGAAACTCTACTAGAGCCTTGGGCAGTGGGCCCGGGCATTACAAATGGTATCAGAGCCAAAACCCTTCCAGTAGGTGGGGCCCACATGGGCATGGCATGCCATTCTTGAGTCGTGCGGTCCAGGCAAGTTGGAAAGAGCTATCCGTAGAGATGAGATGGAGCCGCCCTTGCGCTGGTAGCCGTGGACGGGAGCTGGGTGTCCATGGGCCATTGTGGGTCTGCACTGAAATGGGGTCAGATTATGAGGCCATATAGTTGAGCCTTGACGAGGACGTCAAGAGTCTAAGTGGGGGAGATTGTAACATCCTAGGATTTGAGGCCTCTGATAACATGATCTTAAAAGGAATGATTGGACTACCCATATCACCAAGGTGCACCTCCTTTTCAGGGAGTCCATCTCTAAAGAACTCCATAGTTAAGTATGCTCAGCTTGGAGTAGTACTAGGATGGGTGACCAGTCGGGAAGTTGATCCTGGCTTGCGCATCAGTGTGGACAAAGTGCAAAGTTAAGCCTAGTGGTGGTTTATGGGTCCAGTCGTCATTCCTGAAACTCTACTAGAGCCTTGGGCATTGGGCCCGGGCATTACACCTAGCCTATCCTTTGAGTACAAGGAAGCCAATAACATTATAAAGGACTGACCTATCCATGACCAAGAGTCTTACCTTACCAAGGACTTATCCACTTTTACAATGAGTCTTCACCTTTTCCAAGGAATTACCCACTCTTGCAACAAGCCTTCCTCCTTTAAGGATTTACCCACTCTTGACTTCAATCTTCCATCTTTGACTTCACCTTAACCAAGGAGAATCTTTCACCAAGGGAATCCTTCCCTTCTTCTTCATCTCTCTTCACCAAGAAAGAGAATCTTCATCTTCATGGTAGAAAGAGAGATTGGGAGGTGGAGGAAGTTAAAGCCTCTCAAGATATATATGTAGGACTATCTCTCCTACATATCTCCTACTCACTTTAATAATTGTAGCAAGTGATTAAGCTTGAGAGTGGAATGAGGCTCTTGGAGGCACTCAACTATAATATAGGAATATTCATAGGGCGTGTCTAACCTTGGTATGAAGCCCAATGGGTTCTATTTATAATTGAGGTTGCCTAGTTGCTAGTAGAGACACTTAATAATGAATTGAAGACGTTTTGGGGTTGCAACAGATATATTTATGAGTTTTTCAACACTCCAATGACTAGAAACACTTTCCTTCACTTTTCTATATAGTGTTGTCAGCTGTGTTTACTTTTGGGAAACTCAACTGACAGAACTATGTGACAAAATAATTTTAAGTTGTTGGTCGAGTTTATCCTTGATGAAACTCGACCGAAGGCTTAAGATTGTTTTGTAAGTGCAAGGTATTGGTCGAGTTGTCACCAGGACAATTTTGATCAACCCTGGCAGTTATTAAGACCCACATAGTTTTTTGGTCGATTTTCATGATAAGGAAACTTGGCCAATAAAGGTGTTTTTGATGAATTTTGGTAAGTGCTACGAGAGTTCTTAGATATTTAATTTAAGTTCTCTTGATTTTCTTACAATTAATTACAAGCCATACAATCATTACATGTGATTTACAACATTATTCTAATTTATTTAAGGAATTTCCATAAAAGTGCACTTGCATTGATTTTGACTTGTCTATTTCTAAGTTATGCAAAAGTTTAGGTATTTGGAGTGTGTCTTACCTAATCTAAAATCACTCAAGTATAAGAACCAGACACAAATGAGTGGTATAGTTTATTTATCATCAAAACAAGGGTTTAGTTAATTTAGACCTTGAGTCAACATTCTCCCCCTTTTGCAGATGACAAACCATTTCATAAAAATATTGAAAGAATTTAAGTAAAATCATACCTTTGAAGAAACCTAGGGGTTTCAATAGGATTAAGTTCATATTCTCCCCCTCAATTGATTCCAATGGAGTTCACATTCTCCCCCTTAATTGATTCTATTTATCCTGCATGGTTGGCTTTCATATTATTTATAGAAACTATGTCTTCTACTCACACATGTTCAACATATATATGTTTTTGCATTTATATAAACATGTCTTCTCTCCTTTATTGTTTGAAAAAATGAGGGGGCTGAAGAGATAAAGCTGAACTTGTTAGAAAAAGGGAGTGTAGAAGAGCAAAAACTAAGGGCTTGTCCAAACAAGGTATGTAAAGATATTCAAGGCATGTATTTGAACAATCCTACATGTAATTCTAGCAATAATCAAGGAAAAATAACAAAAAGGTCCTTGAAATTATAACATAATGTGCTGGAGTAAACTAATACAACACGATTTTAACCCTCAAGATGAGGAAATTAGCCCAAAAAACGTCATGGCTAATGCTAAATTCATGAATCTTGCTCAAGAGGACATTTCTGCATAAAAAACACTACTTTTGCACTTAAATTTGATAGTGGAGAAGAAAATTCAAAAACTGCTTAAATTCTTCATATGCTCCAATTTCTACATATAATGCAGCTCTATTTGTTGCACATCACAAGGCTATGCAAGAAACTCAAGATAGTACATATGCAAGTTAAGGAACAAGCTTGAGTATGTATAAAAACAAGATACAAGCATAGCATATAGTTGGATACCAATAGATGTGTTAGATACCAAAGGATGAACAAGTGTATAACTACATGTAAATGGACCACTAGTTGATGATATCAAGTTAAAGAACAAGCTATGAATAAATGTAGAGAAATATCCAAGCAAAGAGATATGCAATTTCATAAGCATGAGAGGATATTACTCACTGGTAAATATGCATCATTAAAAATATGATTACTACTAAGAAACTCAAGGTTGGATCCAAAGATATACAACTAGATAGATGTATCAAGTTAGAGAACAAAGAAAGTAATTTAAAATATAACCTAGAGATTCAAAGTGATCATCATCAAAATATGCATAACAACTCAAGTTAAGTAATTAAAATATATAAAGATACCAATCTATAACAACTGATATTCTGATTGAACTTGAGTCATGGAACTGTTATCCTCTTCAATGTTCAATCCATGTTCCTTGAACTAGAGCAGACTGTCTGAGATATATGTAAGCTCAATATCACATATTGACTCACATCAACATGGCCATGCATTTCTCAGTCTCGCTTATCAAGTGGCTGGAATATCAAACTCCTGTAGGAAGGACAAATTCCATCTACATCACTCACATTCATCCCCATGTGTCACAGTGCACCCAAGCACCATCTTTATGGCAATCCTTATTCAGGACCACAGTGGATGATGTCAAAATACTCCGAATGACATGTGATAAGTATAGTGACTTCAGGTCTAAGAACCACAATCACCACCATCATTATGATATGTGACTCTAACTACCAATCATGGTATCCATTTGTCACTCTCAAGGTGGGTCTATCTGATACACTGTTCTCTAACAAGTATCTATGTATTTGGTTTGATATCTCCATATCACGGATAATGAGATTCTTCCATCAACCAACATACATTCTAATCTTATGTGTTATTGATGTCTATAGATATTTCCACAATAACAACCGATTAGGGACAAAACAAGAATACATACTCTTAACATACATATGATCTCACTGTTCAGGTCATCAACCCGAAGACATATGTCATTGAGTATATTATTCTATAGACATCTATAAGTTTTATGGTCATCTCACAATATAAAACACAAACATATAGATTGGAAACTTGCCTTTATTAATATGATCAATGTAGTATTACAAATCATTTACATAATATCCCATTACAATCATCGAATGATAGTCTCTATGGGCATACATACCAACAGATTCCCACTTGCACTTATACCCAATCACTCATGAATCTCAATCCAAGTGATCGAACATGTCCATCATGTTTCTGCTGTGAAAGTGCTTTTGTGAGCGGGTCAGCCACATTGCTTTCTGTAGGTACTCTGCAAATCTTCACATCTCCTCGTTGTACGATCTCTCGTATGAGATGGAACCGCCATAGAATATGTTTGGAACGTTGGTGCGATCTTGGTTCTTTGGCCTGTGCAATTGATCCATTGTTGTCGCAAAACAACTCATTTGCATCACCAACGCTTGGAACCACTCCAAGTTCAGAAATGAACTTCTTGATCCACACAGCTTCCTTTGCAGTATTAGATGCGGAAATATATTCGGCCTCTGTTGTAGAATCCGCAACCGTCTCTTGCTTGGAACTCTTCCAGCTCACATCTCCGCTGTTCAGGCAAAACACAAATCCAGACTGTAATCTGTAGTCATCTTTTTTAGTTTGGAAGCTAGCATCGGTGTAACCCTTTACCACGAGCTCTTCCTCACTGCCGTATACCAAGAATTGATCTTTAGTCCTTCTCAAGTACTTTAGGATGTTATTTACGGCTGTCTAGTGACATTCACCTGGATCTGACTGATACCGACTCGTCATGCTCAAAGCATACGACACATCAGGACGAGTACATAACATCACGTACATGATAGATCCAATTGCTGATGCATATGGAATCTTACTCATGCGTGCCCGTTCATCACATGAACTAGGACATTGGGATTTAGAGATTGTAACCCCATGGGACATGGGAAAGTTACCTCTCTTAGAACCCTCCATGCTAAACCTCTTTATCACCTTGTCAATGTATGTGCTCTGGCTTAGGCCTAGAAGCCTTCTAGATCTATCTCAATAGATCTTGATCCCTAGTATATAGGATGCTTCACCTAAATCCTTCATAGAGAAGGTCTTCCCTAGCCAACCTTTTATTGTTTGAAGAGTAGGGATGTCATTTCCCATCAATAGTATGTCATCCACATATAATATGAGAAATATGATTGTGCTCCCACTAACCCTTTTGTAAACACAAGGTTCATCTTCATTTTGACTAAAGCCAAAAATTTTGACTACTTCATCAAAATGTAGATTCCAGCTCCGAGATGCTTGCTTCAATCCATAGATTGACCTTTGTAGCTTACAAACTTTATTGGATTCCTTTGGATCGATAACACCCTCAGGTTGTGTCATGTACAAATCCTCGAGTAAATTCCCATTAAGGAATGTTGTTTTAACATCCATCTGCCAAATCTCATAGTCATGATAAGCTGCAATGGCAAGCATGATCCTGATGGATTTAACCATGGCAACTGGTGAGAAGGTCTCGTCATCATCAACACCTTGAATTTGATGGAATCCTTTCGCAACCAATCTACCTTTATAGGTTTGAACATTTCCATCCATGTCACTCTTCTTCTTAAAGACGCACTTGCACCCTATGGGTCTTACCCCTTCGGGTGGATCCACCAAGGTCCATACCTTGTTGGTGTACATGGATTCCATCTCAGATCTCATGGCTTCAAGCCATTTCTCAGATTCTGGTCCCTTAGTAGCTTCTAGATAGGAAGTTGGCTCATCTTCTATGCCCAATTCGTCACTGTATTGAGTCACAAGAAATCCAAATCTCTCAGGCTCAAGTCATGTCCTACTAGACCTACGAGGTTCATGTGTTACATTTGGAACTTGAAATTCCACAACAACTTGTGAGTCTTCATGTTCCTTATGTACCTCCTCAGGTTCTCTGCTTTCTTGTTGGTCTCGAACTTCTTCGAGCTCTACATTCCTCCCACTAATTTCTTTGGAAATAAATTCCTTTTCAAGAAATACAGCAGTCCTAGCAACAAACACTTTGTTGTCAGTTGGTGTGTAGAAGTAGTATCCCCGAGTTTCCTTGGGGTATCCAACAAAATAGCCTTTTTCCGATTTGGGTCTAAGCTTTTCAGGAAATTGTTTCCTAACATAAGCTTCACATCCCCAAATCTTTAACATAGACAAATTGGGACGATTCCCATTCCATATCTCATATGTTGTCTTTTGAACCGATTTGGAAGGTATACGATTAAGTGTAAACGCTGTAGTTTCGAGAGCATATCCCCAGAACGATATTGGAAGTTCGGCTGAACTCATCATTGATCGTACCATGTCTAATAATGTATGATTCCTTCTTTCTAACACACCATTATGTTGTGGTGTACCAGGTGGAGTCCATTGTGATACAATACCACAGTCTCTCAAAAGGTCCTCAAACTCTTGGGTTAAGTATTCGCCACCTCGATCTGAATGGAGTGCTTTAATACTCTTACCAAGTTGCTTCTCTACTTCATTCATGAAAGTCTTGAACATTTCAAGAGTTTCTGACTTGTGTTTCATAAGATATACATAGCCATACCTACTGAGGTCATCAGTAAAGGTAATGAAGTATTGATAGCCTCCTCTAGCATTTGATCTAAAAGGTCCACATACATCAGTATGTATGAGCCCTAGCAGATCACTGGCTCTCTCACTATGTCCAGTGAAAGGAGTTTTGGACATATTCCCTAATAAACATGCCTCACATGTCTCTAATGATTCAAAATCAAAAGAGTCTAGATAACCATCCTTATGGAGTCTAGATATGTGCTTCTCGTTTATGTGCCCAAGACGACAATGCCATAAGAATGTTTTGTTTGAGTTGTCAAGTTTTAACCTTTTAGTATTTACGTTGTATATGCTAGTCTCAAGTTCTAACAAGTAGATACCATAAGATATATGGGCATTGCCATAAAAGATCTCATCTTTAGATATAGAAATAATTCCATTCTTAATGTGAAATTCAAATCCACTCTTGTCCATACAAGATACAAAAATAATATTTCTATTAATGGCAGGTACATAATAGCAATTCTCTAATTCTATTACAAGGCCCGTAGGCAAAGATAAACTAATAACTCCAACTGCGGTGGTAGCAACTCTTGCTCCATTATCAACCCATAGATCGACTTGGCCCTTTCGTAAAGGCTTACTTCTTATCAGATCCTGCATATTAGAACATATGTGAG
The DNA here is from genome assembly GCA_963693085.1 of Alisma plantago-aquatica. Classification (NCBI taxonomy): domain Eukaryota; kingdom Viridiplantae; phylum Streptophyta; class Magnoliopsida; order Alismatales; family Alismataceae; genus Alisma; species Alisma plantago-aquatica. Next base: position 297,402,250 of record OY856411.1, read on the forward strand.
ATCCACATCCGGTATCCAGTACCCATGATGAAGAAGTATTTAAGTTTATCTCAATAACATATATACCTGAAGTGGAGATCTCTATCCCTTGCTTCTTCTTCCTCAGTTCCTCCAGGTAGAGAGGACAGTTTCTTTTCCAATGTCTAGGCTGGTGACAATGGTGACAACTACCTTCTTTGGATATCCCACCTTTAGCTTTGAGCGCGGATGACTTTGGCTTCTGCTCGGCTTTAGAACTTTTCTTAGCCTTGCCTTTGCCTTTTGACTTTCCCTTTGCCTTGTTGATCACCATCACAGACTTGGGCTTGTCTTTCTTCATTTGTGCTTCAGCTGTCCTCAACATGCCCAACAATTCTGACAATGGCTTGTCAAAATTGTTCATGTTGTAGTTCATGACAAAATGATTATATGATTCAGGCAACGATTGTAGAATCACATCAGTGGCCAACTCTTCACCTAAGGGAAATCCCATCTTGGATAGGCTTTCCACGTACCCAATCAAGGTGAGTATATGGGTGCCAACTCAGTCTCCCTCTTTCATCTTGCTTTTGAACAAAGCCTTTGAGACATCATATCTCTCCTGTCTTACTTGATGTTGATACATGTTCTTGAGATGTGTTACCATCTCCATGACATTCATGTTCTCATGTTGCTCTTGCAAATCATAGTTCATTGAGCATAACATCAAGCACTTGACATCCACGGCATCATCAAGGTGCTTCTTGTAAGCATCCTTTTTAGCCTTGGGCGCATTTACGACGGGCTCCTATGGCTCTGGTGTTTCAAGGACATAGAGCTTACGCTCATGTGTGAGAACAATTCTCAGCGTCCTAAACCAGTTTTGAAAGTTGGTTCCGGTGAGTTTGACCTTCTCAAGGACCGATCGCAATGAGAAAGTGTGAGTGTTGATTGCCATCTGATTGCTACAAAACAAAAATTTGCAATACTGTCCAAAACATTTTGACTTGTAAAGATTTGATAAACGATATTAATTAGGCCTTTAATTAATTACGCTCCCACTATTTTATTCAAATTGATAGCCCTCACTATCAACTCGGAAGATTGCAATGCACAACCTTCTAGTGAGCCAAGATCCAAAATAATTAGATCAATGCCCAGCCAACGCCGGCGTCAAAGACCAAATACTAAGGTAGGCAACTTTTTCCAATTGCATCATATGCAACTCTTGGATATATGATCATGCACAACTCCTTGCCATGATGCATCTGTGTGCCTCTAGGTACTTGATCCTATCAAGGTTCCCTAGTTAAGTCCAACCCATAAGCCAACACGATGAGTGTGCACCCTGCGGAGGCAGACCCACACACCCACCATCACACTTCCACGAGATAGACAGTGTACCACGCGCAGGCGTGCCCACACATAGTCAATCAAGCTTTTCATGTGTGTTGCTTTATGGAAGGCAACTAAAACTTAATATTATTAATTGAGGGGTTTTATTAATACATATACATATCCAAACACCACATACTTATAGTATGTATCATATACTACTATATCCACAACCAAAAATGATAGACATGCAATCATAAACACAAATACATCGGTTATGGCCATACTATTGTAATCCTTTGGAGAAACAAAGGATTACGGTCCACCTATGGTCTTATGCATCTCATGCAACACCTGTGAATCAACCTGTAAGCCTGTAATGATCAACATTACAATGAACAACTTCATGGATGCTTCGTGAGGTTGGAACTTCAAGTTGCTTCTTGGAATTGGATCTTCTTGTTGCTTCTCCATGGACGCTCCTTGGAGTTGGATCTTCAGGTTACTTCTTGGAATTAGATCTTCATGGTGCTTCTCCATGGACACTCCTTGGAGTTGGATCTTCAAGTGGCTTCCTTACATCAAGTTTACAAAAACTAAAACTAATCCTATCTCTATTACATCATATGAGTACAAATATAAAAGGAAAAATTAATTACACTTTGAAATAAGAGATGAGGCTCGGCATGCAAGCTGAATACTTTATACAAAGGATCCATATGTAACCATTATACATCCATAGAATTCACAAACAAACATATCCACAAGATCGGCATCCACATTCATTCACAACATTCACAAAAGGGGATACTAGGCCATAACCGTGTATGCATTCACCACATAAAACAGATTTTAAAGGCGACGTGTATGCTATCATAGGTATATCTACATATACGTATATACATATTAAAATTGCATTACTTTTAATGCGGGACATTCCCCATTAAATAATTTTTTGACTCCCATGCAAACTATGCGGGGTACACAGGGGCAGAGCCCCTGTGCGGGGAGGCCGCCCCTCACGGGGTCTCAGGGACAGAGCCCCTGAAAGGTCTATGGAATTTTACTTCTTTGCACTTTGGAAAATCAATATTTTCCATAGCCGACCCCGTCCAAAACGTCAAAAATAGAAGCCTGCGGCGTATGTGGAATTAGGTTTAGATTTGCACATTAGCAGGTTTAATTCGCATCGTATGTAACATAAAAATAGTATACAGTGATTCGATCATATCGAAATGAATCCAAATACGCCGTAGATCGACGCTGCTCTGATACCACTGTTGGGTTTTGTGGAGAAAACATGCACGGCGGAAGAAATAAAATCCACGCAACTCGAAACAAGATCTCATCGACAACAACATATTTAGAAGGAGTGTTTACGGGATATAACTTATCGCGGAGCAAGTCTGGCGATGTCCTGCTGCACGACGGTGCAACGCTGCTTGTCTACACGGATGGAACTTCTCTCCCGTTCGTTGTCATAGGTTGATCCGACGGCGCTCCTTTGCGGTAGTGATGTCCGCCGCTCGTAGCACGTACAGGTGGTCGTCGGCGTCCTCCGAACGCAGGCATCAAGGCATCTGCGTCTCTACTTTGTCCATGTGGATGGATGGAACTCCACGTCGCGCTTCCCAAGCCGGCGGGAAGGAGTGTGTCTCTACGGCGGCGTGCTAGCAGCGCGTTGCTCTCCTTCCTCTCCTAAGGACGGTGATGGCTAGGGTTTACGTGCGTGAGTGTAAACTGAAAAGCCTCTATCTATCTTATATAGATATCATCCGTCAATCCTCCTTTAAACATGATATGAAGGGAAATATGGTTTCCTAAACCCATCAGTAAACAGAAATGTTGCGTTAATTAAAATGCTCGTGGATTAATTAGAATATTCTGGAATTTATTAATTAACTAAATAATCACATTAATTGATTAATTAATATCCGACTCCATGCAATCGCTTGGGATGGCTTTATGTGCATATATGCCAACAGGTGCAACCACATCCACACTAGGCACATTGAATTCGAAAATAGGCGCATTCAAGTCGAACCTAGGGCACAATCAAGTAAGAACTAGGAATTTTAGTTCAAATAAGGTGCAATCAAGTCCCAATTGGGTAAAATTAAGTCCGAACTAGGCGCAATGAAGTCTGAATTGGGCGTTCAAGTTCAAATAGGGTGCAACCAAGCCCAAATTGGGTGAAATCAAGTCTTAACTGGCCACAATGAAGTCCGAACTGGGTGTATTGATGTCCAAACTAATCACATGTGTGCAATCAAGAAGAAGAAGAAGAAGAAGATGATGATGACGATGATGATGATGATGATGATGATGATGATGATGATGATGATGATGATGATGATGATGATGATGATGATGATGATGATGATGATGATGATGATGATGATGATGATGATGATGATGATGATGATGATGATGATGATGATGATGATGATGATGATGATGATGATGATGATGATGATGATGATGATGATGATGATGATGATGATGATGATGATGATGATGATGATGATGATGATGATGATGATGATGATGATGATGATGATGATGATGATGATGATGATGATGATGATGATGATGATGATGATGATGATGATGATGGTGATGATGATGATGATGATGATGATGATGATGATGATGGTGATGGTGATGGTGATGGTGATGGTGATGGTGATGGTGTTGATGATGATTGTTATGACCCACTCCATGATTAACTAATAAATACCTCGAATTACGTAAAACACCTTAATTAGTGTTGAGTATCAAATTAAACATCATGGATAATCAAGATGAGCTAAGATGTGAATTAATAGCTGAGATTGAATCACCTGAGGCAATTAATGATGTCAATGTTGAATATTCAGTACATTAGGTTGAATCAAGTAATCACAGTTGCAATTAGAGCTTTAATCCAGTGAAACAATCCATCTAGCATGCTTTGTGCTTTGAGGTTATAGAGAATCCCATGCTTGAAATGTTTTAAGAAGAATCGTCCAAATCGGACCTACGAGTCACAAGTTATGACCTTTTTAGTTTCTAGGGTTTAAATTGCAATTTCTCCAAATCCGGGTTAATAAACCCCTTTTCCTTTTCTTTTATTTTTCATTCTCTCGCGTATCTTCTCCTTCAGGCGGCTGATAGAATAGGACACCGCAAGCGGTGCCCAACCAGCCCGATAGAGTAGCAGACCGACCTGCTAGGGCGGCCGACCTGTTGTAGGTGCGGCACCCAGCAGTGATTGCTCGACCACAGTGGAGGAAGGACGACCATCTAGGGTTGGAAAGGGAGCAGCGCTCACCTCTATCTCGCCCAGCCATCTAAGAGTGGTGCCCAACAGCAAGCTGATCGGGTGGCTGCGATTGGCAGAGAAACGGGAGCTCTTGCTCCGGCCAGCAGCAAAGCAGCTGCAGCAATGGCTGGGAGCCACCTTGGCGTGAGCGACGGTCGCCTTGCCTCCGCCCACCTTCCATCTCCTCCCTCCGTAGCCTGCAGCTGAGCTTCATGGCCAAGCGGCCGATTTGTAGCCAGCCAGCTACTGCAGCAGCAGCCGGCTAGGTCGCCTAGGACATGCCTTGCAGTAGTAAAAGCTGCTCTCGAGCTCGACTAAAAGGTTAGGATACAAATCCTTGGCAATTAGTTCGATTTAGCATTCGATTGAAGCTTAATTAGATTTACAGCTAGATCAGTTATTAATCGGCCGAGTTATGCAATGATTCGGCCGAGTTTCTTTATTAGGATTAACGAACAGCGTTTTGATCGGCCGAATTGGATGTGATTCGGCCGAGTTTCCCTTTTAGGAAAATCAATCAGGGTTTGGATCGGTCGAGTTGCGGGTGGATCAGCCGAGTTGTCAGCCGATCGGCCGAGTTCCCAGTTTGGTCGGCCGAGTTCCAGAAGTGAGTAGTAGTTCATTCAGTAATCATTATTTAACTCAATTTAAATGTTTAATTGCTTCTGTATCAGTTAGTATAACTTCTAAACAGTGTAGTACATACAATAGAGTATGTTAGTTTCAATGGAACTTGAAATACCTAATATGCTTGGTGAAAATGATGAAATTTCCTGTATTATACTTGCAATGCATTTGCTGATTTAAAATTTGATGTTTAGCATCGAAAGTGGATAAATGATACTGAAACAAGTTTAATGATGATAAAGGATATATATTTGCTTCATGTGATATTTATATTGTGCAATATGTATGAAATGTGATATTCCTGTTTAAATATTTATTTGTTAATCAGTTAATAGACTTAGGTGCCCTAACACCGTAGAACCCCTCGTGAGGTCTGCACCTTGGGGTGAAACGACCTACCTAGCGTGTGTCTAGATGGTCGGTGACTCGTGTTCAACAATAATCTGTGCGTGTGTCACGGTGGCACGAGGTCAGAAAGGCAGTGTTCAACAATAATCCGTGCGTGTGTCACGGTGGCACTGGAGTATAAAGGGGTTATTCAACAATAATCCGTGCGTGTGTCACGGTGGTAACCTAGACTCTCCGCCTGTGTGCTCAGGTTAGAGGAGGAGTCTAGAGTACACTCTTTTGAGAGTGCAGTGAGGCCGTGTGACCCTGAGAGTCCTGACGCAGACCAGGACAGCAGTCAGACTTAGCATTTCCCGGGTGTGTCGCTAAGTCTTGTACGGTGGGATCGTAGCATGAACTTGTTGCGAATCGTTATATGCAGAGTACACTGCATATGATTAGGGCATAATAAAATAAGTATGTAATCATATAGGATCACAGTAAATTAAAGTATTCGAACTTGTGTGCTATTTCTTTATATCTGATTATCTGTTCAAATTATGTGCTATTGCATGGATATGTGACTATATTCTGCAAATCTGTTATGTTATTAGAACTGTCTTGCTTAGTTCTGCATTTATGTTTAGTTTCAATTTATAAACCTGATGAGTTGTTTAGTGATAGCTAAGTGAAATGCTATTCACTGAGCGAGTAGGCTCATACCTCTACTCAAAACATTTTCAGGTCATCATCAGCAGCAGGAATCTGAAGGATCCTTTCATCCTAACGCTTAGTTTGTAGAAGGTATATGTAGTTAGTAGTTAGAGGTCTCTTAGTCCTTTCCCCTCGATCTTTGGGACAAGGTGTGAGTGAGAGAGTGAATGTGTACAGAGATGTAAATTAACTGTTATGCTTTATTTTATGTCGGACAATGTAATATGTTGTAGACTCTGTTTATATTGCTAGTCAATTTATTAAAGATGCTTCCGTAGTTTGTTTAGTTTCATTTTACAACATAAATCAGATTACCCTAATAATGTCTTTAAAATGTTTTAATAAGTAAAGAGTGGTTGGCTTATGTGTAAATCCCATCCTGTCGCGTCCTAATCTCATGCTTTGTGGTTAATGTGAGATCGGGGCGTGACAATTTTGGTATCAGAGCCTTGGTTTGAGTACATAGTTACTCAAGGTCAGGGGACGATAAGAGACCAATGGGATTAAGGTTTAGGAGTCTTTCTTCTATCTGTAATTTTCTAACAGGAAGTGTTCTGTTATATTATTGTAGATAGCAGGAAGAGGATGTGGTCACGAGAATCAAGTAATGAGCTTAAGATGAGTCGTTAAGAATCATTAAGGTCAAAGAATAAAGTTATAAGTAAGGCGAATAATAAATGATGTGTTTTAGCTCTGGAAGGTCTGAGTGTTTAGATACCCTGGCCAGGTGTCTGAATACTTAGATTGACCAGTATCAAGCTACTCTGTCTGTTCTTCTCTGGATGCCCTGGCCAGGTATGCAGAGGGAGGATAGGCTAGAGAGAAAACCCTAGAAATCTTAGGGTTAAGAGATCAGAAATTAATGTAGGAGTAAGAGATTAAATAAAGGATGTGATATAACTCTTACTTGATTTTTCTTATTTGATATAAGGATCATTAGAAATGCTCTTATATGCATGAATTTAGACTTTCAGATTGTACAATAAATATGATTCTTTTATATTGTTGTGACATGAAGTGAATTGTTTAATGTTTGTTTTCTTTGTATTAAAGTAGACCCGAAAATTATGTATAAATGAATTGCCCTAAGTGGATATTATTTCCACATGTTTAAGATTAATAGGGGTTGATTAATCTCGAGTAGATCTTGGCTTCAGGACTACAGGTTCGGCCTGGTCCGGCTGGCAGGATGCGTTACTGGAATCTAATGACTCCTATTAACAAGTAAAATAAGAATAGAATCTGGGTGATTTAGACCCGTAACATAGTGAGAATGTATATACACTAGGATGTTTTAATTATGATAAGAAGTCTAAATGTTCTTTTGTCTTGAGAATTAGGGTTTGAGAAGCATAGACCCTAATCGGCCCAAATTAGGTTTTGATGATACGTAAACACAGAATTTGATAAATAGAATGTCTCAGTAAATGATTTTTAGTATTTTATATGTAACTCTGATTTATCTCAAATTGGGATATGATTTGGATATATAAAATGTGAACAACATTAGAAAATATCAGAATTTTTGAATAATGCTCTAACCTGTTTATCGGTCGAGTTTCAAACTCGGCCGATCACATTTTCAGATTTATATAGCAGTGTTGTAATTGAATTTTATCTTTTTATTGATATATCCAATTGATCTCAAATTTTAACAGTATTTGATAAACACAATTTTAGACACTCTGTTAAATTGGCGTAATTTTTGGATGACTTTTGACCTCTACAGTGAGGGTGTCGGTCGAGTTTGTAACTCGGCCGAACCTGCTGCAGACTGCAATATAGCAGTGTACTGTTTTATTTTTAATTATTTATTGGTAATTAGGAATGATCTCAAATTTTTACTGGAGGTCTGAAACTTCATTAGGTACAACATATAAAATTTCCAGAATTTTTGGAGCTTATGTTATCTGTTTAACAAACGAATTACAGAAACTATTGTGAAAACTGAATTTTCAGCCAATATAATTAAAGTTGAGTGTTGGGTTAATATGTTATTGACCCAAGCAACTCAATTTGATCTATATGATCGACCACACCCACGCACAATAACGCTATGTTATTAATAAGGATCAAACCCTAGAATGATTAGAGTTGAAGTAGTTTAAAGGATATTATTAGTGATGTAACCTTGTATACTAGTATCTTTGTAAAATAAGACCTTGAGATTTGTTCTATGAAAGGTAAACTGGCTTTGATAGTGACCTAGGGTTTTGAGGTAGATAATCTGAACGGTACATGAGCAACATGTAATGACTTAGAGAAAAGAATAAGACATAAACTTGAAATATAACAATAAGAGAGTAGCATAGAAAGCGGAGTATTATCCGATATATGATATGAAGATAGCTGATGAAGTTCATGTTTTTAAGACATGGTGTCACTATCTTTATGATGTGACAATAGATTATCGCCCTGGTAAGGAGAATATGGTGGCTGATGCTTTCAGCAAAAAGTCAAGTTCAACAGTTAATGCATTCTCTATGACAGGTTTCAATAGAGACCTGTTAGTAGAAATGTGGAAGTTGAACTTAGACTTAGGGGTGACAGCACAGAGTGGTTTGATTGCACAGATGCAAGTCAAGCCTACATCTTATGATCAGATCAAGGAACTACTATAGGGTGATAGTGAGTTAAACCAGACTATGCATGACATGTTGTGTGTACCTCGAGATAGTGTAAAATTCTTTTAAGGGAAAAAGGCTGAAAGAAAAGATTCTTATGGAAGTGTATGTATTGATGTATGCTATGCTTTTAGGAAACACTAAGATGTATATGAATCTCAAGAAGTTGAAATGGATGGTCAGATATGCAAAAGGATGTAGCTGAGTACGTGGTTAGAAGTAGTGTATACCAGTAGGTTAAGGCTGAACCCTAGAAATCTATAGCTACCTTGTAATCTTTTTCTATACCTGAATGGGAGTGGGAATTTATCACAATGGATTTTGTGGTAAGATTACCCAGGACACCTAGAGGTGGTGACTCGATATGAATAATTGTGGATAGACTAATTTAGTCTTCTCACTTTCTTCATATTAAGTCGACCTTTAATGTCTCGATACTTGACTAAAATATACATGGATAAAATAATTAGGTTGCTTGGTAATCCAGTTTCAATCATATCATATTGAGTTTAGAAATACACAATTGATAATGGTACGGTTTGAGTATGAACCCAGAAAAACACAGATTTGGTAAATCATCAGGTGCATGATTTCAAGAAAGTACGATAACATTAAAATATGCAAATAAATCTAGTTGCATGCTTCCTATTATGTTAATGTGTGTGACCTGACATTTTACATGAATTGGCACATTTCTCTAAGATATTATCAGATATTCTCAAGTACCATTAAATATTTGTGTTATGATACGAAAATAACTCTTAATTGAGTTATGTGATGCATAAACCAGGAATTTGGTTAATATGCACGTTCTTCGAGAAATTTCAAGTAATTGAAAAATAGTACAGATGGTTTGTTATATGTGAAGTAAATAACTCTTATTGATGTAATAAGATGATCAATTACATGAATTCAGTATGTATGTGCCAAAATTAATTTGAGTTTGGAATATTTATGAATTTTAATCTGCCTGCATGCATGATATAAAGATTACTCAGTAATTACAATGATTTTGAAATATACTGCTCTGCCAGTTCCAGAATAATACTATATTGTGATTTGAATTGCAATCAAACAGATGAGATAATGGAAACCCTAAGAATAGGGTGTTGCCATTTGATTAGTAAATGAGATAACCCTAAGAGTAGGGTGTTGGCATGTGATGAATGAATAATACAAATGAAACCCTAAGGATAGGGTGTACGATGAATCAAGTATTTTGATATCAATTCTCAGTATGATATGTAGTGATGTTTAACAGTTAAATTGCATGATTTAATTTTAGTACCAAATAGACATGCATTCTGTTTATTTAAGAATTTTAGTTTGTTTGCATGAATAGTATAATAATTTCTTGGTAATTACCATAAAGTGAGATATTGTTATAACAGTTCTGGAAAGACAATGTTTTGTAGGTTGATCTGAAATCAGATCAGATGTGTCCTATGTTGAGGGACCTATACAGATGGTTGATCAGAGGATCAAGAAACTCACAAATTGTGAGACACCATTAGTAAATTTTCTGAGAAAAATCTTAACTTAGAGGAAGCCACGTGGGAACACGAGTCAGAGAGAAGTAACAAGTTTCCTTTCTCTTTTAGGAATTTCGGGACGAAATTCTTTTAAGGGGAAGAGGTTGTTATGACCCACTCCATGATTAACTAATAAATACCTCGAATTACGTAAAACACCTTAATTAGTGTTGAGTATCAAATTAAACATCATGGATAATCAAGATGAGCTAAGATGTGAATTAATAGCTGAGATTGAATCACCTGAGGAAATTAATGATGTCAATGTTGAATATTCAGTACATTAGGTTGAATCAAGTAATCACAGTTGCAATTAGAGCTTTAATCCAGTGAAACAATCCATCTAGCATGCTTTGTGCTTTGAGGTTATAGAGAATCCCATGCTTGAAATGTTGCAAGAAGAATCGTCCAAATCGGACCTACGAGTCACAAGTTATGACCTTTTTAGTTTCTAGGGTTTAAGTTGCAATTTCTCCAAATCCGGGTTAATAAACCCCTTTTCCTTTTCTTTTATTTTTCATTCTCTCGCTTATCTTCTCCTTCAGGCAGCTGATAGAACAGGACACCGCAAGCGGTGCCCAACCAGCCCGATAGAGTAGCAGACCGACCTGCTAGGGCGGCCGACCTGTTGCAGGTGCGGCACCCAGCAGTGATTGCTCGACCACAGTGGAGGAAGGACGACCATCTAGGGTTGGAAAGGGAGCAGCGCTCACCTCTATCTCGCCCAGCCATCTAAGAGTGGCACCCAACAGCAAGCTGATCGGGTGGCTGCGATTGGTAGAGAAACGGGAGCTCTTGCTCCGGCCAGCAGCAAAGCAGCTGCAGCAATGGCTGGGAGCCACCTTGGCGTGAGCAACGGTCGCCTTGCCTCCGCCCACCTTCCATCTCCTCCCTCCGTAGCCTGCAGCTGAGCTTCATGGCCAAGCGGCCGATTTGTAGCCAGCCAGCTACTGCAGCAGCATCCGACTAGGTCGCCTAGGACATGCCTTGCAGCAGTAAAAGCTGCTCTCGAGCTCGACTATAAGGTTAGGATACAAATCCTTGGCAATTAGTTCGATTTAGCATTCGATTGAAGCTTAATTAGATTTACAGCTAGATCAGTTATTAATCGGCCGAGTTATGCAATGATTCGGCCGAGTTTCTTTATTAGGATTAACAAACAACGTTTTGATCGGCCGAATTGGATGTGATTCGGCCGAGTTTCCCTTTTAGGAAAATCAATCAGGGTTTGGATCGGCTGAGTTGCGGGTGGATCGGTCAAGTTGTCAGCCGATCGGCCAAGTTCCAGAAGTGAGTAGTAGTTCATTCAGTAATCATTATTTAACTCAATTTAAATGTTTAATTGCTTCTGTATCAGTTAGTATAACTTCTAAACAGTGTAGTACATACAATAGAGTATGTTAGTTTCAATGGAACTTGAAATACCTAATATGCTTGGTGAAAATGATGAAATTTCCTGTATTATACTTGCAATGCATTTGCTGATTTAAAATTTGATGTTTAGCATCGAAAGTGGATAAATGATACTGAAACAAGTTTAATGATGATAAAGGATATATATTTGCTTCATGTGATATTTATATTGTGCAATATGTATGAAATGTGATATTCCTGTTTAAATATTTATTTGTTAATCAGTTAATAGACTTAGGTGCCCTAACACCGTAG